>UFQX01004323.1:889065-955512 GCA_900497675.1 Arapaima gigas | reverse complement strand
CCCCCCCCCCCCCCCCCCACCTTCTGCTGCGCTGTCTCCCCTTGGCCAGTTTTACCTCCTGCAGTGAATTATTTTTAGAACCAAACCCAACTGTTTCACGCATTGGTGCTGAGGTGGGGGGACACTGCCTGCTGCATTGACGCCATCCAATGTCAACAGAGCCAGCTTGTTTGTCAGGTGGAGCATGAGTGATTTAAGACAACACCAAGCCCAACTCCCAAGTCACGACCCTACAAACCTCCCGTGCAGACCTCATCCAGGCAACTCTGTGACAACCCTGCACCACCTGTATGTACACACACACTCCTGTGGGAAGTTTTCCATTGGATTTCTGCAGACCGTGTTGCAGGAGGGGGATTGAGTGTTTTAACACTTTATTGAGATGCTGCTGTCTGGTGCATGTTGCCCTAAAGTTGACTGTAGAGAAACAAAAGCCAAAGCAGAGCAATAGAAAACACGCACTGTTTTGTCTGAAATGATCAAATCCCGTTATTTTGATATGAGTCACGACACCAGGAGGAACTGGGCTGATATGGCTATTTAAATGCAGACAGCTGGGCTTTTCTCATGCTGTGCTCTGATTGGCTGAGAGTGGGACAGAGCGCTTCCGTTTGGCTTTCGCAATTGTCCGAGACAAAGGTAGCGTTATCTCCTTTCCGGAAGGTTCTGGTGGAGTCAAAAAGGAGCCTCCCAGGTGCAGTGAAAGAGGAGCTGGTGTGCTTCGGCAAAAGGGAGGTGACATGACGACCCCAGGTTTTGTGGAGGCCTGGAAGGTGCCATGTTCTCAGGAAGAAAAGAGAAGGGTGAGACACAGCTGAATAGCGTTGCACTTTTTATTGCAAATACAAAGGAACAATGAGTCGTCATTTGAAACTAATGTTTTCATTGAAGTCATATGACAAAAAGAGCCACAGCAGAATAGATACAGACATGAAACTAAAAGGTTTCCATGGTGTTGGACCATTAAGAAAAGTGCTTAATCACTTCAAAACTGGTATAAAAACACACCAGAGTGGCCTGTGTTACACTGAGACAGTTTAATCTCCCCAGCATTGACACCCACTGTCAACCCGGCACTCACAGTGGAACTTGGGGACCAGCCCCCTTCTCCAAAAGTGTTACAGTTGAAGAGTGAAAAGAAGTATGTGGCTCACAGTATGTACACTGGAGGAAGTGTGTTACTGAATTTACACCTCTGAGCTGGTGGTTTAAATATCCATTTTTCACACACTTCTCTCCAATGTGACATACAACTGATGAACAATGTGCATAAACAGCAAGTGAAGAACTTCAGATGCAGACACAGGATGATAAGAGCACAGCTTGTGTGTCTGATACCACCGTGTTCCCAGTTCACATCCCTTAAGTAATTGCCTACAGAAGCAACATTCAAACAGCAAATATGTAAATAATCAAAGGAGATGTTTTTTGGACTCATTTACGTAGCTGTCAGGTGATCAGGAGAGAAATGGCTCTCAAAGAGATGGGACCCTTCTTGAATAGTGTGAAAGATTCAGCAGCTCTGAGGGACAGCAGGAGTTGGATCAACCATATCGCTGCCAAAACCAAGAACCCCCAAGCAGCCAGAGGTGTAGGGGCACAACACTGTTGCTTGGGGGTAGGAAGTAATCACACATCTTCTAGGTATCAGAGAAAAGATTTGACCATTTTGAAGGGTGCAACCAAAATGTAGAACTTTATCCAGACAGCACCAGGAAGTGAGGGGAAGGAGATAAAGAAGGGCCATACATAGAAAGACTTCAGCACTTCACTCTTTCCTTTCTGATTACTGTTACAACTGTTGTACTGTTGCAGTCAAGGTCAGTCTGACCAGGACTGAAGCAGGAAGACCAAGGACCAGTTTACTGCATGTGGCTGTTGGGTTCAGCTTGAAATCTTGGCAAAAACCTAACGCTGAGCTTTCTAACCACCAGTGTTTAACACAATAGACACTTCAGTACCATTTACTGCAATTGGTGATTTATTGCAGTCTGAGGCTCTGAAATATCTACATGCAGCAGGTGAATTTATAATTAGTCTTGTTTGTTTTTCTGTCTTTCCCAGTTCAAGTTGTTCTCCAGATGGGAAGAAACTAATGAGAGAATGACCAGAGGATGCAAGGCCCTCCTTTGGTAAATGGCGCAGTTCCCAAACACAGTTGTCCAAATAAAATGCTCCACAAGTCCTTCCGGCTGCGGCTTCACAGTGGTTTCTGAGGGCACTTCGGCCGGAAGACATAGAGATATTCCACCTTATTTTCACATTTCCTCGAACTTGTTCCCAAGGAAAAACACAACAGATATTTCCCAGCAGCCCCTGGGGCCACTGCAATGGACAAACAGCTCACCCTCCAGCCTTATGAGTACCGTTGCTCCACCAGCTCCCCAATTCTCTCCTTCTTCTTTTTATGAGCTTCTTCCTTCCTTTCTTCCCAAGACACTGTGAGGTTGAGCAAAATGAGCTGGTTAGAAAGCAACACAATGTCTGGCCTCAGAGATGTTTCTGGCAACAGGGAACCTGAACTCCCTCTCAGTATCAACCATCAAGTGTCCATCACTCACCATCACTAGGATCCCTGCCCTGCCACTAGATGCTGACTTTATTCTTTACTTTCCTTCACAAATTTTTTGGTCTTATATCTAGTCTTGCTGTGCGATATACCCACACTGATTGGTCCCTGCCACTGCTTTGAGCACCTGGTGGTGGCACCAGTCAGCGCAGTACTCACTTGGTGTTGTTGGGTAGCTGCTGAGGAGATGCTTCAATGATGACCTGTTTGAACATAATGGGCACGAAGAACCAATTTTTCCCAGCTGTATAGGTTAGATGGAAGAGGCAGCACACTGTAAACAGCCTGGATTAAGATTCAGGCATTCTAAATATCTTTGGCCTTAAATGACATCTAATTAAACAATAATGTTGAACTAATAACTTTCCAGATGACGAAACATTATATATTTATTATAGGACACACATCCTTAAGGCAGGTGAAGGATCCTCTCTGCCAAACTGAAACAAATCAAGCACGGGGGGGGGGGTCTCTGCAATGCTGTAGCATCAAAATGCTGAGTTGTTTTGTCACTCTGGACTGGGGTTTGTGAGCTGGGAGAGCGCTGTGTTTCAGCCAGGCATCTGAGAGCTGTTCATCAAAGTACAGGTGAACAGCAGAAGGAGAAACTTGATCATTCCATTTTAGTCATCAGGTCGTATGTCCATCTCAGACATGCATTCAGAAAACACCTCAGGCTTGACACAGTGCTGCTGCCTCTCCCTCTCCGTTTCCCATCATCCTGCAGTTCTCAGGGCCAACGCGTCTGGAAAAGGCTGAGTTTACTGGTAAGAATCATGCAAGATGCCAAAATCAACACAGTTCCCTTCCTCTGAGATGGCTGCCGCACACTGGCTCAGCATCGCGCCCAACCACACGAGGCCTTGAGCTCTGGGCTCAGGACCACAAAAGCAGAAGAGCTTGTGGCCATTCTGTCTAATTCGAACCCCGGTGCTGCAGGAAACTCAGCAATGCTCTGTGTAAACAGGTTCAGCGAAAACATTGCGGTTGGCAGTGTGATAAACCCATCCGTATCAACTACACTGTGGAAGGGAAGAAAAACAAGATGTATGCAGAGGGCACGACCTCCTGTGCAGAAAAGCCACAGTGTTTACTTTGCCAACCCTCAACAAACAAACAACTGACTGTTTGAGGCAGGGAGAAAATTCTGGAATTCATTTATTCAGTTCCTTAACAGACACTTACTCACAAGGTTTTTTTAATAATTTTACCATTTTTATAAATCATCCTAGTTCAGCAGGATAACAGGTTTTGTATTTCTGTTGGTGGCTGTTGGTTTCTGGTGTTGGAGGTCCTTAAGGGGCAAAAAAAGGTCTCTTCAAACAAAGTCTGACTACAGACAAAAGGTGACATAATGGTCAAAGCTCACACCTTGGGTCTTGGGATCTTCAAACAACTATTCCTGTTAGAGCACCATTGATGAAGATCCAGACCCTAAAATTTTATAAATAAATGTAATATACTCATTGTATAAACGGGTGAATTGGTTGCTTTGACAAAAAGTGTCAGATTAATGAATAAAAGTAAAGTAGCAGAACACAAGCAGACTTCCATAAATCCAGATGCTATGGGGTTAAAGACAGGATAGACCCCAGAGATGCCCTTGGCCGGGATGCCAGGAGGAGGGTCCTTGTTGGCTCACACCCCACTGTGCTTCGCGTGTGTATAAAATAAGGTTCTCTCCACACACTAGGACGCCCATGAGTGTTAACATAACCAAGCCGGAGCAGAATGTCTTACCAGTGTGTCAGAAGGCAGTCGCTTCAAGTCAAATCCAACCATACACATGACATTTTTCATTGAGGAAAAAAATTGTTCACACTTATACTTTTAACTTCAGTAAAGTATTTACCAAAATAAATCACTGTAAGTAGCTTAGTGTAAAACCTTCAACACTGTAATTCACTTTGGAATGAAGTAGCAGTTAGATACGTATTAATACATACAATGGTTGGATGTTTGGAGAAATCCAGATTTTGACTAATAAAACACACCTTTCCCATCCTGAGGTAGTTTCATAGCCTTGTGCCCACTGTTTCCGGGATATAAAACTGGTTCACATGAGGAATTAACTTGTCTGTTCTTTGAATTTCCTTTCTACGCATTTGGACTTCTCTTGCTGTGAGAACAAAGCTAGAGCTCGATGCACCGCTCCTTTGGCCTGTGCAGACATGCACTTTCTTTTCAGCTTCATTTTCATGAGTTTATAGAACATGTGTCAAATAAGATCAGGTAGACCGATCTTTGCAGCTGTCCAAACTGTCCACCACTAAGGAGAACAGTTATTCCAGGACACGAGACTGACGGCCAAGAAGACCTATTGTGGTCCACATTTCCCAGAGGGGTTCACACGTTCATTTACATTTTATTTTCCCCTGGAAGCACAAAGAGACTGAGTTTTGTATTTCTTGTTTATGTAAATGCCTAAAACTGCAGGTCAGTAATCACAGAGATTTGTTGCAGAGAAATGAATGCGTCTGGAGTTTTATAGCAGTTACATTCAAACTAATTTTTCATATTAACTATGAAATGTGGATAAAGCAAAAAAAATACAGTGGACGGTTTAGCAGTGCTGATGCCTTACAGTTTCCAGGCTGTGGTTCAGATGTATGCAGAGTTTGTATATTGTCTCCTTATTTGTGTGGGTTTCTGTCAGATGCTCTGGTTTCCTCCCACAGTTCAAAGATATTTTTCAGGTGATTCTAAATTACGCAGTGTGTACAATTGCCCTTCATTGAGCTGGTGTCCCATCCAGGCTGCCCTGTGTTTCAAGAATAGACACAGTTTCTTTGTGTTAGGACAAGCAGTTATTGGCAATGGATGGATGGATATATATTTTAAAATGTTATTGCTTCACTGTTTTAGCATAGCCACTGCATGGTCTGAATTCTCTGTTGTTGTTTGCAGTAAATGGTTGTATGTCACCAGTTTGCCCATCATTCTCTTGGACGCTTGACTGTGGACATCGACGGAGGCATTACCCCCAGTGGGTGTTTGGAGACCTAGGACCCGAGAGTGATGTTTTCCCATGGAACTCAGCACCATGTGTTTATTTATGATCTTTTTAGGCTCCCCTTTCAAACTTCTTTATAACCCTGGGGTGGCAAAGCAGTGCTGAATCACTCTGACCTGCATCCAAACTCAGCATATCTTAATTGATAAAGAAAAGAAACAAACAGGATGCTGTGTTTTTTGTGTGAAATCACCCTGGAATGTTGTTTTTCTTTGTAAATATCATGATTTATTGTGCTGGCTGACGAACGCCGGACAGACTGGACCACACAACTTGGACGCCATCGCTTTGTTTTCTGTGCAGTTTCCCTGCTGTCTGACACATTCCACAAAGATTCAGCATAAACAATTGAAAATACAAATATCCAGCAAAGCACTACAACTAAAAAATAACATCTCCATGTATTTTGCAATGATTTTTTTAAAGATTGTGACTGGTGGAGACCTAAGGCCACACTTGGAAAATTAGAAGTTTGGTAGATCAAATGGGGTCTAATTCACACCTGACACACCAGGTGAGATCGTCTTTGGGCTGATAAAAGTGAGGAGGATGATCAAGGCCCTGTGCTTGTTACCACACAGTGATAATTACCATGCCTGCCAACCACAGACAAATGTTTCTTTTTGGGCGATTGTGATGTTTGCACAGCAAAGAAGGCTGTACACACAAAACAAGACAAGTGAAAGGTTTGCTGTGGAAGCCAGAGATGGCAAACAAAAACCAGACTTTACCCCTTTCTGACCTTGTGAACAAAGCCAAAGGTCATTTTGAGGTCAGTGTTTCTTACACCAGAAATGATTCATATACCCATATGTTATAATGTAACCTGGCTTGAAAAATATGCCAGTCAACTTTTTTACATATTGGATTTTGTGTTGATTCGGCTGTGTTTAGAGTTGTTTCCTTACAATGCAATGATGTGGGTTCGAGGCCCCCCTCTTGCTGTAATTCGACTAATAATGGGGCTTATTACAACTTATCCTAAATTGATTCAGTAAAAGTTACCCAGCTGTTTAAATATTAGTTGTATAAATATTGTACTGCACACAGTGTCAGATTATTAGTGTTTAAAAGAACAACTATTTCTGATTTATACTGTGCATTCTCAGTGCACATTAACAAATAATTCATTAATTATATAATTAAATATTTAGCATTTACACTGGAATCACATATAAATGGACTGTGTCCATGTCCCCACTGCTTCCAGAAAAGGATGATGTTAGGATCTCTGAGACGCCAGTAATGCTTTTCCTTTGCTCTGAAATAGTTGTGTTGTTTTGCTTGATTATTTCCCTTGTGAAAGATTTTATTAACAGACACTGTAATTGTTGTTTCAGCAAAGTTTACTTTTAAAATTGAAAACTGGCAGCTGAAATTGGCCTGGATGGCTTCCCATGGATCAGTTACAGGTTATTGCTGTACTGGGGTTTGTTTTTATTTGATGAAGTTTATGTGGCTCCTTTTTGGGGGTTCAAGGCTGTGAGCCTGACCTCCTTCTATCAGCTGGAATAGAGCGATCAGCACAGCTGGAATGTCTTCCCCCAGAGTCAAGATCATCATAACATAAAATGATAAACATTTTAAAATGTATTCATTTTTAAACATACAAATATATATTGAAATGCACTTACATAAATGCCTGACAGAAGGATGTTGAGATAGAGGGTCTTTTAGGGATTTTAAGGGAAATATTTCAGCTTCTTTCCACATGTCCATTTTAAATAGCCACTTCGTAAAGGTTAGGATGAATTGGCAGCTCATACAGTGAGTACCAATCTCTGTACTTCCAAGAGAGGTTCTAGACTACCACTAACCTGTCTTGTATAAATGATTACTGATGGATGGATGGATGGATGGATGGAGATACATTGATTCACGCACACACTATAGGGGTAATTTAGATGTTCCATAAGTGGATGGTGGTCAGAAGCCAGAATATCTTACAGAAACCAGAATGACAAATGGAGACCCTGGACCCTTAATGCAGATTCATGATCAGATCCACAACAGACTTAGATGACAAAGGTCATAGCAACCCTCTCCAAGCTGCCAAGCCATTTAATACTTCCTTGTTTTGCCTTTAGTTTCAGTCAAACAGATTTGGACATACAGGTGGCAAATATTGTGGAGGCCCTGCATGACTGTCACAAAGATCCCATTTTCTCACTTCAGAAGTTTGCAATGAAAGATCTGGAAAAGATCCTTGTATGTGCTGATGTATTGGTAAAAGCAAAGGACAGAACTGTTCAAGTGTATTTTCTATAATATTGCATGGATGTAAAGGTGGACTTTGAAGGAGCAGGACAGGAAAAATGGACTGAGGTGCTTGAGAAGGCATATAAGGCCATAATTCGCAACCAAAAACACATGCAAACTGGATCAACTGTAACCAGGACTGTTATTGAAGTAGAAATGATGAGGATGACAACAGGGATGAGGACAATGAGGATATTATATTTTGGACATGTCATGAGAGGAATGGATTGGTTAGAGTTGAAGTTGGAGGGGAACGAAGAGGACAACCAGTAGCAACATGACTGGACTCAACCAAAATGATACTGGACACAAGCGAAGAACCAAATATTCTCAAGGAATACAATAAATGTGTTCAGGTCAACAGCACTTAAGAAGAACATGGTGCCTGGTAACATCCAGTCTGACAACAGTATCACCATAGGCAGAAGTCCATGATCAAGGTGCCAACACAGAAATAATTATAACTGTGTGCACAGCCCTGTCTGTGATGTCCATCAGACTTATGGGGAAAAGCAGAGCTAGAAATGTCCTCTAATCAGAGTTGTTTGAAGGGAATGTCTGATCCTTCACACAGAAAATAAACTAAAACAAATGTTCATGGTTTAAGGAACTCAGGAAAGACAATAACAAGAGCAGAATACTGAATGATCCATTCAGTTTGAATCATATTCTGGGTTGAGTGGGCAGAAGTGATGGTCATGAAAGTAATTTTCAGATACATTTAGGATGACTAGGGGCCAGCAGATGATACAGTGGTTAAGAACCCGTGTCCAAATCCCATTCTGTGGTAACACTATTAATCAGTGTTCTTACTGTGACCTGATACGTAAGTGTAAGTAGTTTCACGTACAAACCTCACATTGTCAGTATCAGATAAATGACTAAAAATCAATACTGTACACTTAAGACGTTAGTATAAGTATACATCTTTATATCTGGCCTTCCTGATGAGCCTGGAGTGAAGCTGTACTTCATTTTGATTCACAGTCAAAAACAGTCGTTTATTATTTATCCTCCCTGTTTCCTACACCTGTTTCATTGCACACATGAAATCAGGTCCTTGCCAACATTCATGGAAACATGGAAAACATGAGTAATGTCCTTTGTGATGGCATGAGTTTCTTGTGTTTAGAGCAGTTTTTCGAGGACTATCAGGTTTCACCAAGGACATTTTGCAAATGCAGTGGCGTCCTTTCGTCATACCCGCACTGTGGAGTGTTCTGTCTTTCACCAGTCCTCCACAATGAGTACATTTGTAGTTTTCTGTGTTTCTGTTTTAACTCAGCTCTCTGACCAGTTGTCTGTCATTTTTGCCATCAAAGGTGTCACGCAAACAGAACTGCATTCAAAACAAAACAGTTGATCATTCACGGTTCATTCATCTGAATAGTCAACAAACACTCCAGTGGTTAAACATAATTTTACTGCTTAAACTGAAAGCTGAAGGAATCCAGTGCCTATACAGTAGTATTTATTTTAATTGTCATTGATTGTTTTGTTATGAGTCTGCATCATTTTTTTCTCCAAAAAATAATTTAAAAAAACTAGAGGGTGTGGGGGAAATTTTTTTTAAGTTTGCCAGGGCAATTTGCACTTTAGATTTCTGAGAATCCAAAGCCCCTTGGTTGCAACCCCACCCTTGAAAAGTTTGGGAGCAAGGGGAGCAAATATCAACAGCTGGGGCCTCCATGAGCAGTGTCCAGCTTAGTGTCACACCTTTATACCCATGGTGCCCTTCCCCATAAAGGCCGCTTTAAACACATCTCCTTAGTACACAAAGCAGAGGAGACTGACCACGCCTAAAGGGCTGAGGCTAAATGAGCTCCAGGGTGCTAAGAGCATGTTGAGCACCTCTGTTTCCCTCCATCTGGCCACCTACTTTCCTCAATCCACAAATGGACTCTTAATCCCCAGTTTGACAATCCTGCCTGACTGAGATCCCCTCCTGGAAAAAAAGCCTTACAATGCAAATGGTGTGTACACAAACATTGCAGACATGCCCGGGTCACTGCCTTTTTGGACCTCACTAATGCTTCTGCCTTAGACTATTCTGGAAGGAAGCCTTTTAGAATAATTACTGGAACACACACTGAGGCTGCTGGCTGGGATTTGGGAGCTGGAACCATTGCGTACCATAGTATTTGTGGGTGAAAAAAGTCTTGGCTGCTGGCAGACCAGAGTACAAGAATAATTTTCCTCATTTGCAGTGTTTCATATTGCACCTCCAAAGCACAGTTGTTATTATGGTTGTGTTGTTTATGCATGTAACTAAGAAGACCATTATGCTGTCCCATGTTCACATATGGAATCACCTGCGTATTGTGATCTCTGGTCCAAAAACAGGCAACTTCTCTTCAAACATACTCATCCTGTCTTGACAGCAGGAGCTTTCTGAAACAGGAAATTCATTCATTTATCTGACAATTTTTCCTAATATGATTTAACATATTGGATTTCTACACTGAGGTATTTACGTAAACTGTCTCAGTTCAGGGTAAGTAACCTTGTCAAGGGTATTAAAGTGGGGGCAAGAGTTCAAACCCATGACCTTCTGCTGCATGACTCCAAACTGTAGGCAACCTGTTGATTTTCCCTGGATGAGTTCTATGCAGTCAGTGTTATGCCACTTGTAAACAATGACCAAGAGATCTCACCATAGTTCATTGTGGGAGAGCAGGTATCATGTAGGTGAGATGGAGATGTTTGTAACCTCAAGCTTCAGCAAAGCACTGTCACAAGGAGCCTTGTTGTTGCTTCTGAGCCCATTTTATTTCTTCATAGTGCCCTTTTCAGCTCCTTTCTTCCTACACTCCAAAGACATGTCTTTCATCTTAAGCAGTCTGTGGGTCTAAAAATGTCTTTCTGTGTGTGCATATGTGTGTAAATTTCATTGCTCTGGTGTACACATTGCTGGATGACTGTGGGGTGTTTACTGTTTCCTGCAGTTACTTTGGATCAAGGTATCCAGTGAATACCACAAAGTAATTTTTGGAGAAAAGGATCAGCTAAACGTTAAACTTTTCAGTCAGCTAAACTAACTTATCAGTGTAAGTCACTTTGGCAGAAAGTGTCAGAATAAATAAATAAATTGGCTTCCAGCCATTGCAATTCTGACCAAGCATGCAGGCATCTGGGGAAGAACACCATATTTGTCAATTGCACATAATGCGCAAAAGGACCAACATCTTTGCTCTGAGTAAATCACAGGAAAGCATCAGGTTTTTGCAAAGTAAATTAAGAGTCACCTTGGATATAAGTGGGAGCTAAGCAAATTAATTCATTAATTAATTATTAACTCATAATGATGTTAAATTACTAAAAAAACTAACTTAAAATATTTAATTATATAAACTTGTTTGGGTACTGTAAGGGGGCACACACACACACACACACACACACACACACACACACACACACACACACACACAGTGTCCCACATTGAAAAGCTTGCATGTCTTTAATCAAGATGTGCTGGTTATTCAGTCTGGTGGCAATCCAGTGGTCTTTACCAGCTGACCATGGGCTCTCATGGAGTGGTTATCTACAACCTCTCCTGTCTTCATCAGAATGTGGCTCCAACACACAGAGGTGTCACTGAGGTTTCTTTATCCTGTTGCTCCACTAAACACGACTTTGTCACATTAGCACTTAACAATATTATTTCACATTCATTCAGGCTGCTTTAAAGCTCCAGCTTCATGCACATGCAAAATAATTCCCCTGCAAGCACATGTGAGAACTCAAGCTACTAACCTGAAGAAGCTAAATGTCCTTTGTGAAAAACAAATGTTGTGTCTAGTGGCAGCCAGCAGACAGAAGGAGCCAGATATTGGGCTCCATTCCAGAAGCTGTCACTTACTACTACTACTAAGTTTTCAGTATTCTCCTATAAATATGTTGTTGAGTCTGCAGTTTTTTTCTTCTTTCCTATAGATTAATTAAATGACAATTTCCTTTTTTACAACATGTTATAAACTAGTGTTGCAGTTCTGTTAGACCTGCAAGGTACTGCAACTGGGACAAATCATGCTGTTTATTACAAAACAATTAGCAGATAGTCCCTGTTTTTATGTTCAAGAGTTGGAAGTATTAGATTGGTTTGGTGCATTCGGAGGGATCCTTGATGTCTGCTTTAGGGCTCAAATCTCCCATCAAGTGAGGCTATTGTTCCTCCTTGTGGGGACTCTTTGAACAAGACAGGGGTGGAGGTGAGGTGGCGGTGTGTGTACAAAAACAGTGCCCATGGAGTGGAAGCAGCAGGAGGCACTTATATGCGTATGCATGTGATCGATAGCTGGGCAGGGGCCAGGGGTTTGTAGCAGAGCAAATTCATCCTTTGGTCGCTCTTCAAGACAGGTGGCCTTGAAGAGCACCCAAATGGAACTGGAATGTGAAACTGCCTTGATGTGTCTACAGAGGTCACAGTGTCTCCTGTTCCCAATACAAGGAACACTGCACAAGTTTATGGGATGAATCAGTCAAAAATTGACAGTGAGCAGGAGTTTATTTATGGAGATGACAGATTTTTATTTTCTATTATTAGTTCTGATTTTAATGTAGCACAAAGCTAATGAAATATTAAAATAAAAGTCTTTTTCGGCATTTTTATTTAATTATTAAGCTATATTCACAATTTTACAGAACCTAACCAGTTGAACCCTGTTATTTACAGTCACCTCTTTCAAAGTTGGGTTATTTTTACTGCATCAAATCAGGGTAAGAATGGTTTTCATGGGTATTACAGCAGGGACGAGTGTACATCTAAACTGAGGCAAGTCAATGTTATAATTTTTTTCATATTTGTGATTTAGATGTAAAAGCTAAGTCAAATAACAAATTAAACAAGTTTGAAAAATGCCTTTGATTTCAACTGCTTTCATAAGCCATGGAGCAGCTGTGTATATGAGACATACTAACTTTGGACTAAATTCTTCTCACTTGTGAGTGGAACAAGAGAGAAACGGAGACGAGAATTACAGAGGCGTTTCCAGTGGGCTTGAGAAAGACTGTGATGTTTACTTTCTGCTGGTGAATGACAAATGTACTGGCAGATCTGCTTGTGGCCACATATTTGGGTCTTAAACATGTAACCCACCGGTGGGTCCTGCCTGCTCTGATTTTCAGACTGAAATAGCACATCTATTCACCCCACCCTGCACTGCTGCTGTGTGGTGTATCTGTGGTCCAGCTCACATTATACTGGCAAAAAATGAGCATGACATCTACTTAGTTCACCACAATGGTCCCTGAGTCACTTTTTACCAGCACTGTTTCTCTGAGTCATTCAGTGCACCAGATCAAGTGTGTTAACACTCGGCCAACCTTATGTATGGTGTGTGCAAGGTGTGTTTGCTGAGTGTGCTGCTGATACCTCGACTACTTCAAATTCACTTTTAGAGGCTCGATTATGACGATAGTAATGAGATGCAGTGTACCTGGCCTCTTCATAGTCAGGATTCCTACCAGTGGCAGAGAGGTCAGGCTTACACTTAACATGTTACTCTCGGGGGTGTTGTTGTTGTTTATTGTGATACTGATGGTGTCCCTTTGTCTGGTGCCTGGATCTTCTTTTTACTCCAAATGTTACAATGTTCACTTGTTTTTTATTAGATATACTCCATAAATACAGTACTATATGCACTACATAGTGAACAGAAAGTAGCCTAGGGTGCAATCCTAGTATCATAAGTCACAGTATGAGAAGAGAAACAGATAAATTAATAAATTAATTCAACTTTAGTTTCATTTGACACTCTTTAAACTGGTTAAAGCATAAAATTGTCTATTTGGCTCTGTTACAGGTAAAGTCAGACTTCCACCAAGGGGGTAGTCAGTGTGATCAGCAGCTCATGTTTCCTCACACCTAACTCCATATCATGTTAATGGTCAGTCTCTACCATCACAGTGGTTAACGTTCATTTCAGTGGACTGGGGGAGGGAGGAGGGGTATTGTGTATTGGATTCACTCCCTCAAATAAACATGAAGAGTCAAACCCTTGGGGTTTTATAGGGCACCTCCTGCTAGACCCATGAAGCTATGGCAGCCGAAATCAGTTTACATTTCATAAAACACACTGTAATTTAATATGCTATTAAACTATTTATACAGCTTGATGCTTCTGCTGAGGAAATTTCAGGCAAAACTTTATGCTTCTGCTACTTGAATCCACAACTTGCAGGTTACAAGTTCAAATCTTCAGCAACTTCACGCCATGAGAAATGCCTTTCTTCCAGCGTGAAGAGGGATGTCAGCCTATAGATCTGAAAAACATAAATGCGCTTTACTAGCAAAGTTGAGTACTTCATGTTATCTGTCATTGCTAACGGTTTTTCCATGAGATTATTTTGGCACTGACTACTTCCTTGAACTCATGTGAGGGTTTCATGGTTGATGTGTGCTGAGCAGATGTTAAAAACAACTAACACATCTGGAGGTCTGGTGCTGAAAGCCCCCCATGGCTCCGGGCAGCTGAAAGGGCCTCTGCAGGGCCATTTCAGACCAGCGTTGCCCTCTTCGGTGGCACACAGCACAATCCAGCTGTGGTCTGCTGTTCACTAGCTTCAGACTTTCCCCAACCGGCCTTGTTGAATGTTGATATGAGACAAAGATGGGCTGGGAGAGAGATGACTAAGAAGAATACAACACAGGATCAGTCGTCCTAATGTGTCGTCAGATATAGTTTTATTTGTCTGAATTCTTTATTTCTGTCTTTGTCTTTATTTCACTGAGCTCCTTATCCAGGGGAACTTCTGAAAAACAGATCACCATTTGCATGTATTTATGCAGTTTTGCTTTTCGCAACTTACTGTGATTTGCCTATTTATACAGCAGGGTAATTTTTACAATATCAAATCAAGGTAAGTACTTTGGTCAAGGATACTAAAACAGAAAAAGGGATTCAAACCTGGCTCCTATAAATGCAAGTTAGCAACAATAAGCACTATAACACCTGTTACCCTAACAAGAATGAAAATATATTTAGTTTATTATTTATTATTTAGACAGTTTGCCTGGGGAATGTACAGTACTTTGCACAAGTATTCGCACGCCTTGAAAGTTACCAGCATTAAATTTGAAAACTGTGGCCTGCAAGCATCATCCATCCAACCTGAATAACCTACTGTAAATTTGTCACAGTGAAGGGGAAAAATACCTCCCAAGCAGTGTATAATACTGGTACATACTTACCCCAAAATACCTAAAGATGTTACTGCAGCAAAATGTCGCTCTTGTAAATATTAAAGTGTGGGGTTTGAACATTTACTCAAGCGGCATATTTCAGTTTTTCATTTTCTTTAAAATATCTGAAAGCAAATAATTTATGTTGGTTGTGACAATGTAATGTTAGTGATGTGAGTTCACAATAAAAATACTGATTAGAAAAATATATGTAACTATAATTTGAAATTCACACAATGTTAACTTTTAGGGGGCTTGAACACTTTTCCAAGTCACTGTACCTTTTACATTTATTTGGCTGGCTCCTTTCTCCATGATCCAACAGCGAGGCCCATGTGTGAACATTTGCTGTGAACACTGCTTAAGTGCTGTTAGCAGTGTTATTACTGTGCTGTTTACTTTCCCTCCATGACAGGAATCAGGGCAAACTGAAACAAAACACCATAAAGCCGCTGAGCCGGGAGGCGTCCCTTAATTAGAGCTCGATCCCACAGCGTGTTAAACTGGTGTTTTCCAAAGACAGCACAGTAACCTTGAAAGGGCAGTAAAAACAGCCTGGATTAAACTGTGCCTGCACCGTGTCTGTCCAGGGTGGAACGACGTAGCGAGAGATAGGGCTGCTTCCCACGCCCTGCACCCACACGCCGTGGGTGGATGCAGGCCTCTCCTTCAGCAGCAAGGAGGTGCAAAATTGGCCACTGTCACCACCCCCCAGTGACATGTGAAAGGCTCCACACAAAGCTGACACCTCGTCACTGTGACCCCCGGAGACACGAGGCCCCACCCTCTCAGCCCTCCTCCTGACTTCTCCACTCCCTCTTTTGTGAGCTCACGCTAATGGATAAGACAATATTTGCTGAAAGGGGGTACAGGGCAGGGCAGAGGGGGTTAGAGGTGGGGGTTGGGGATGTGGATTTGCATTTGGAGGTTTACATTTTTCCACAAAATAGCTGCCCGGGCACAGATGAGCAGAATGGCAGAAGACAAAAAAATGAATTTGACTATTTTTTTCCCTCTGGGTAGAAGAGAGTGAAGGGCAGCAAGTGGCGTAGTAGTTAAGGCTGCTCTTTTTGGCTTAATGGACACAGGTTCAAATCTCGTTCCACCTCCTGCTATAGGACCTTGATCAAGGCACATTCAAGGTTCACTTTGTTTTCATTCTGCACTTATATAGATGTACATGAGAGAATGATGTACAAAACATGTATACCATTCAAATTACATCACAGAAAAAAACTACAAAACAAATTAGCAAAAAAGTCAGTTTACAATTATGTTTAAAAACTATACAGCATACAAACATTTTGACGGTGTCTTGCTTTCATATTCTTTATGCGTGTAAAATCTTTCTCGTCTATATAACAATATATAACTGGAAATATATTTTTTTTCAGTTGGGTCATACTAAATTAAGCTTTTGACTATTTTTATTTGCGATTATGATATCTCCTAAAGAGAATAACATAAATTTATTAAGATACACATATCTTGATTAATGCTCTATATTTACAGATAAGGAAAATATTTTTATCTGAAAAATTCACTTTAACCTTGAAGTGTCCATATAATAAATTTTCCACATCAGCCTAAAACAATGTGATGTGAAGACAGTTATAGAATAGATGTAAAATGGTATCTTGGTCTACTTCACAAAATTCATATTTGTTACCTGTATCCTTTCAAATCATGTTGTCATCATACACTTTTCTGTTTTCTCTCATTACCTCATTTTAGACAAAGCTTCTGAGTTACAAAGGAACCAGAAGGATTCTGGACTATTATAACAATAACCACAAATGACAGCATGATGGACACTGATAATAAATAAAAGTTAAAAAAAAACACGGATGTAATTTTAGCTTTACCTTGTTAATTAATTTTATTTACACTCCATTTTTGCAGGTTTACAGTGCTTATGCGTACATCTGCACTTGTTCAAATTTAATGCTGAAAATAAATCCAGGCTGGGGGGGGGTTGTTGCCATAGAAATTATTTTAAATGCAAACAGCATCTGTCATGTCTGAATTATTGACTTTTGTCCGCTAAATCAATGCTGCTTATTAAGAAAACATGAAAGATGCAGATTAGGGTATTAAATTGAACAGTTGCAGCAAAAAGGCAACATGGCGTCAGAGATGAGACACAAATATACATCTCCATACTTAATGAGACATGAAAGAGCTGTGTTTACGCACCATGGAATTGGAAAAGTTCAAGGGTGGCAATTTTAATAAATTGATTTCTTTGAAGGCATGAATTGAAAGTTTAAAGGGAAGTTTATTGTGAGTAACAAAACATGTTATATGTTATGTGTTATGTGTATTATTTTGTTAATTAATATTTACTAGTTATTAGTATTTATGTCTGCAAACAGCAACAGCCCCTCACTGAGCTCCACCCTGCCAGACACAACAGACCATTTATTAAATATTTAGTACAGCCATGAAAATTCTTGATATTTTTCAGTCAGCATTTTAAATTCACCAATTATCAATAACTGCTTTTCCGGTTCATCCGGTTCATGGTGGACCAGGGCATATAACAGAATCATAGGGTGTATGGCAGAGTATAGTATAGCACAGAGAATGCACACACACACACACACACACACACGCACGCACGCACGCATGCACGCATGCACACATACGTACATTTAGGCATATGAAAGTTGTTTCTCAGCAGTGTATGTGTTCTGTGTTTGCGCCTCCAGCTCAGATCCCACTCCCTTCTCTTGGAGACAACACAGAATGGAAAAATTTGAACCTCTTTTTAAGGTCTTCTTATAGTTTGAAAATTTTACGTTAGTCACTCTGAACCACTGAGTTTTTAACACCTGAACTATCTCATCCTTAAATTGCTGAAGTGTGGTTGGCCAACAGTAACACATCCCTGAGGGGCAACTGAGACAAACAAGGGGGTGTCAATAAGGCTGGGGGGCATCAGTGCTCCTGTTGCCTTTGGTCAAATTGATTGGCAGGATTTCCATGCGTTAAACACCTATGGGGAATATCTTGGGTGTGTCTCACCTGCAGTACAGGGGGGAAAAATACCAAATAAGCAACAACAATGAGAACTGATGCAGAAAATATCGGATCATTTTTATATTATTCCTCATAATCTCACATAAACAGGGGTTGGATGAAATCGCCAGTGTTGTCTATCAAGCTTTTTGTTGCATGTGTTTGTTGAAAATAATCAGCAGCAACATCACATCAATCTTTCTTTGGCACTGCAATGGGAATGAGTGCAATTTCAGAATACTGAGGGGTGTCTGTGAACAGAGCCACCCTGAGGGCTGTGATTAAATCACAAGGACCTCCTGGCACGTTGCTTTTGAAGTAAACATATGTTGCTTCAGTTGGACAGTAATTTGGGGCTTTAGCTCCCATTCACAAGCTGTTTAGCATGTAAATTGTGAAAGAATATCTAGGTATGCTGCATGTAACTGTTTAAGACCCAGTACTCTCAACATCAGGTGTAATGCACTACTAGTCATGACCTTACAAGGGCATTACTGTTGCTCACAGTGCCAGAAAATGGTTCCTCTGACATCTTTCAGCACTACTAACTGCCTGCTGACACAATGGATAGTGCAGGTTGAGCTAGCTCACCCTTTTTTGGGTTTGCATCTTCTCCCCATGTTCGCATGAGTTTACTGACACAGCCCAAAAGCATGTTTCAGGTGAACTGGTGACTCTAAATTGCCAGTAGTGTCTGAGTGTGAATGACTGTAGAGAATTTGCTGCAGTGTATCTAACACTCTAAGCTACCTTAGGCAAAGGTGTCAGCTAAAAGCTAGCTAATCTTTGTATGTCATTCTTCAGGAAATTGCTGTGCATTCCTTTGGACAAAAGTGTGTGCTAAATGAACAAATGTACGTGTAAATATTACATCAGTCACCTTGGCTCTGTTGACATTTCTGACCACCTTCTTGCCACTTTTGGAATACTGTATAAAATAGACTAAAGTGTTGCTACGACTGTATAAACCAATAAATCCACAAAAACACGTGGCTGGAAAATATTACTGAATAATTTCACAGCAGTTTCACAGAAATTATTCACCTAAGGCCAGTTAGTCTGGAAGTGGTTATTTGGTGTAAACAGCAACCAAGATGGTGAAGTAGGTCTAAATATTAGACAATGTCTAAAAGGTGACTCAAAGCTTAGATATTGATGAGCTGTATTAATATTTAACCAATTGCTCAGGACTTTGACTGTGTTCCCTGGGAAAGTTATTTGCATAATGGATCTGGAAATGGTGATGAGATGAAGATTTTGCATATTTTCTGTGCATCTCTACAAAAAGCAGAATAGAGTAACCCATCCAGAGGACACCTTGAGATGATTTCTCACATTTCCATGGAAACCATACATGAACACACTTGCCCCACATGTGTGTGCAATTTGCATGCTCCCCTTCTGCTTGTGTGAATTCCTGCCTTTGTATTTTTTTGTACTGTGCTGTCTTATACCATACACTGGTGCACCATCTAAGTTCTGTCCACATCTCCATGATCCTCACTCTGGATGGCCAGATGAATGGTCGGATGGGACATGCTTATGAAAGACTGTATTCTTACTCGTCTGGAGCCTGGATGTATGCCGAGGGTCTAGATACTGTAGTTCTGCTATTCAGCCTTCAGAAGTGTATAGACCATTAAACTAAGTCTTGGGCAGTGCAAGATGCAGAATTGTATGAGCAAGATGCCGTCCAGACGCAATCACAGTAAAACACTTTTGCAACCATTCGCAAAAGATGGTGGCACAGAGGTTCAGTGGGTAATCACTTCTTGGTGCCTGAGCTGTTTGGGTGTTATTTTGAATTTGTGAGGTGGCATGTTCTATCCATGTTTGCATGAGTTTCTTCCAAGTAGTCTTGTTCCCTCCTGCAGTCTTTGTGTTTCAAGTTAAATGGTCACTCTAAACATGTGGCTGGCCACTCTGCCATGGACTGGGGTATTTGCACCTAGTGTTATCAGGATACACTCCAGACTGTTTGCGATGCTGATCTGGACCAGTGGTTAAGAATAATAGATGGAAATATTTATTTGCAGTTTCCACTTGTTTGCTTATGACACCAGAACAGCTGGCATCCAGCACATCAAATCCAAGTTGAATTTATAGAGTAGCTACTGGTTGATGTCTCCTACACTTCAACATATCAGTAAAATAAGCCAAAAAAGGGAAAATCCTGGTACATTGAGCTAAAGGCCCGTTTTGTGACCCAAAATGGATCCTATTTTATATTTTGCTATATCTAATTTCTGTGTATGTAGGACCCCAATCTGATGGGGATGATTATGGATCCCGGTAGGTAGCACAGAGTTCAACCCCAGGTTGTACACTTGAGCAAAGCGCCTAATCTCAGTTTCCTTCATAGTTTCCCCATTTTAGTGGAAACAGCAGCAGGCTCTGCAAAAGATGTTGTGGAAAAAAGTATCTTTTAATGAAGGACTTCCTATCTGGTCTGTATATAGGCAGGCAGTGTTTACTGGGCTGGAGGGAGGTGGCGGCTGGGAATTTGGGGGTGAGGTTATTGTTGGTGAGACATGGTCATTTACTGGGGTGTGGTACCATTTAGTAAATGACAAAAAAACATGTCACGCAAATCTGCTTACATTAAGCTCCATTATCAGCACAATGAGGAGAGCAGGAAGAGGATCGGGTTGGGCTGTTTGTCTGCACACACATGCTAATTATTTTTGTGAATGAGTGCAAACCCAAAACAATCACCATCATTGCTAAGGAAACGTGGCTAAGGGTCCTTAGAGGACAGAAGAGCACGTTAATTGGCACAATCTCCTACATGGATGCTACTTATCCAGCATCATGATAGCGTCGTCTTGCAAACTTACCTCCAGGGGGGGTTAAGGAATAGGCATGGGGGGTCCAGGTGGTCCTGGACATACAATGAACTGCCAGCCTGCTCTCACAGATTATCATGGCCTGTATTCTAACTAAATGTTCACCCTTATTAGATATTTGTTCTAAGTACATGCTGGTCCAACAGCAGGTTCAACAGATCTCCATCTATCCAGCCATTTTCTAGGCAAAGGAAACATTTTCTGTCCGCTGAAGGAAACTGGCCATTCATTAACAACCACGTTTTTATGTACAATTTATGCATTATGCTACAAAAGAATATGTAATGGTGATCCCCATTGTCAAGGCAACCACACTTCAACCCACTAGCTGAAAGTGTGAGCTGGGATAAGGGGTTTCTAATTTTAAAGGTCCACTTCGAGAAACATTAAGGTCTGAATGGTGCCTCACCTCTGAATTAAGGGCTGGGTGCTAATAAGACTTCTGAGTGTAAATATTAATTAAAACCAAGAAGCCACTGGAACAAGAGAAGGTGCTCCCAACAGGTTCTCTTCCATTGGTTATTGCTCTGCTACATGATATCAATGTAACCCTGCAAGTGTGATGGCCGCAAAAAAAAGTGAGTTCGTTTCTATTAGGGCTCACAAACTGATACAGACAGTGTTTGCTGAAACAGAGCTAAAGTGGGCCCCAGAGTCCACACACTTGGAACACTGTCTCTAAGTTTAATCCATCCATTCATCTGTTCATCTACCTATCCATTAATTCATCTGTCCATCCATCCATCCATTAATTTGTCTGGCCATCCATCCATCCGTCCATCCATCAATTATCAGTAATTGGTTTATCCTGGTCAGCGCTGTGGCAGTTCTGACACTATCCTGCAATCACTGGGTGGTAGGTTATGAAATTAAACCCTGTATGGTACACCAGGCCATCGCAACATGCCAATTTAATCCAGTTCAATTTATTTTTCCAGCAGATTAATGTAGATCATTGAAAAATTGATATAAGTAGGTTTCAAAGAGTTTTCAAAGAAAATGCTGTCTCATGGTTCTTAGGTTGTTGAGAACCTGAAGCAACAGGTTCATCTAATGCTGGTGCTGCAATGTGTCAAATGTGTCGCATTTTATTGTTCAATGAGAAGAACACTGAGGCAGGCATGACCAATCCACAGTCCAGATACGAGAGCATCAAGCTCCCTTCACGACCCCATATGAAAAACAACTTCAAGGTGTCACAAATTTACACTTACATTTATTCATTCACATATTACACACTCTGATGGGTATCATTCTGCTTATTTGCTTATATATATTTAAAAAATGATGTAACAATGCTGTTTATCTTCTTCTGGAACATTTCGCAAGCTTCTCCTAGTAAAAATCATAAAGCAATTAAATAAAAATAAAAACTAATATGCCAGGGAACTCTTTAACAAAAACAAAATTATATTTATGATTTAGTCTCACACATAGGGTGATAGGAGCACAGCTTGTTTGTCTGGTACCACCATATTGTTCTGTCACATCAGTCTAATAGTTGCCTATAAAAGTGACATTCAGACAGAAAAATACATAGATAATCATAGCAGGTGGTGTTGGACTCATTTGTGTAGCTGTCAGGCGATCATGAGAAAAATGGTTCTGAAAGAGATGGGTATGAAACCCTTCTTGAATAGCAGTTGAAGACATCAATCTTAGTTTATGGATAGGTAAGAGGACTCTGTATGCAGTCTCCATGTCCGTGGTACAGTGTAGACTTTCTTTCTTTAGACATGAATCTTCGAGCCACAGTCTCCTGTGGAATTGCTCATTTCAGAGCCCCACTGGTTGACTGGCCAGCATGTTACAGTGAGAGGTGACATAGTTACTGCCAGACCACCCAGTTCTTAAGGGCAAACACTCAGTGGGAGCATGTCAAGGACAGAGAGGAAACATGGGGTCATAAACACAGGAAAAAACAGGCCTGCAGTATTTTAGTTAAAAAAACTGCAGTTACCATGCTGAATGGTTAATTAGGGACTAGACAAGAAAAGCAGAGGGACTGGAAACCTGTGGACTCAGTTTAAAAAGACCCAAGGGCGTGAAGGAATGAGATTAACATTTCGGACTATTGTTATTAAATACTATATATCTAACATGATTTTCCAAGATGATTTACAGTGTTAGCTTTTTAGACTTAGCTGCTTAATGTGAGTTACTTGTTTATACAAGGATGCTGTGATTTAGCCGTTTTTTACAGCTGTGCAGTTTTTTTCTTCTCTCTCGTCTAGTATTTTTCCAGGAAAAATTTGCTCTTTTGTCCATAGACCTGCCGATCACCTTTTCCTAACTATCCTTCAGGGGGGTACAGGTCACATGACTGCCTTCAAGAAGTCTACCTGCCTTGGAACTCCAGCAATGCAAATCCTGGTCCATTAGTGTCCATTAGCTCCCACCACCAGTCTGATTCCAAGCACCTGCCTCTGAAACCCCATTGTCTTCCAGCGACCCTCCTTGGCACAGAATTCCCCCAACGGTCGTTTCTCCATGGAGTACCACATGATCCAGTTTCAGGGTGTAGGGACAGCTGAGCTGCGATGCTTTCTGTCAATCTCATGTCTTCCACACCCTGGCCGACCACCTACACTATCTGACCACACAACCTTTTTGACTTGGTAGTCCCCAAGATGGCTGTTAAAGTGTTTTGGCATTTCATCTTGTGTGCTTTTCTACTGTTACTTATATTCACCTTTATTTGCATTTTTTATAACCATTAGATGCAATTAGCTGAATTGTTATTTATTAAGTATACATACTGTATGTGAACTCTGATGTTAAATTTGATGTGTCATATGACCAAACAACAGGACTAATTCATAAATATATACACATCTGTAAGGCCAATAAGCTTGATTCTGAGTCTGAACCAGCTCCTGAGGAACACAATGAAGTTTTGTCTTTCTCAATGAATTGCAAACATTTTTTTACACTTGCATGACACTACAGAACCAGGTACCAAACCTCTGGGCATTGTGTTCTAAGGCACAGCTCCTGATGCTGGAATAAAATATGCAGCAAACACTGGGTCAAACCTGCCTTCAAGGCACATACCACCCAAGACTGGAAAAAGGTAATGATCAACTTAGCAGCTCAGCAAGGGGCAAACTTGTGTTTTTAATGGAGTCTAATTTTCTTTGTAGCGCTTATAAAATAACAAACATGTAGACAAAAACAAGAGTGGTAACAGCTCCAGTGAATTCCCAAGGACACACGGAAAGGAGAGCTTGCTGAAGACCATGGGGAAGTGGAAATATTTTCTTATGAACACAATGATCCTGGATGAATGAAAATGGATGCACAACCGTGCAATCAACACGCAAAGAAAGATCTGGAAAAGGTCCTCAAATGTGCTAGTGTGTCCTCAAGAAGGCAGATAATAATTGTTCAAACAAAGGTATTTTCCATAACAGTCTATGGATGGACACCGAAAAAGCAGGACAGGAAAACCACGGGCTCCTTTAAACTGTCGTGCTGAAAGAGACTTTTGGTGTTGTGTTTTACATTTACACAACAGTAAGATGATTAATATGATAAGCAATAATGAAAACTGTACTACAGGTGAACTAATTCTTAACTTTTTGTACTTTTGTATATGTGTCAAAGCACACATATACAAAAACAGGCATTGAAGCACGTTGCCTAACTTATGGTCAATAACTGTATTATGCAGCAACACAAAATAATCCCTACATATCACATGGACAGCCAAGAAAATGATCAGATAGATGTTGGTCCATTCAAACAAGAACCCTCATTCGAAGCACAGATGTTGAGACTGAGACTGTTGTACTTTGAACATGTCATGAAAAGATTGTATTTGCTCAAAAAGATGGTGATGATTGAAAAGTTGGAGGAAAAATATGTGTGGACTCAGTCACAGTGACAATGGACACCCCTCTTTCAGCCCTAAGCACACAAGTGGAGAACTGAACATTCTAGACAGACTCTGTATGTGCTCAACAAGAAAGTACATTAATTCAGTGGCACTTAGAACAACCATGATACGCTGTACATGCAAAGGTTCTATTCAGTCACACAGACCAACAAAAGCCCCATGTGCTTAAGACTTCTAGATGATTCCTGAAGAGGCAGGTGCAACCACTACAGCTAGGTGGACTCAAGTCCACAGCGCAGAGGGATGTTTCTGTGCAGCTTTTCTACTTTTTATTACTGTCTCACCACTGTTAATGCATTTACCATAACAGAAGGCATATAAACATTTACTTACAGTACTGTGCAAAAGTCTTAGGCATGCAACTTCAATGTCTGTCAAGTAGAGGTAGATTGTTATCTACCCTCAGAGAGGTTTCTGATTGGTCCCAAATTTATTCTGCAGCCTGAGAATGACCTCAAACACCCAATCTCAGTCATACAGAACTATCTTCAGCAAGAAGAAGGAATCCTGCAACAGATGGTATGGTCCCCACAAAGCCCTCATCTCAACATGATCAAGTCAGTCTGGGAGGACATGCAGAGACGGTCAAAGTCTGCAGAAGAACTGTGGCCAGTTCCTCAAAACGTTTGGAAGAACCTACCAACCTCTACCTTAAACTGCATGCAAGTTTGCATAAGAGAATTGATGCTGTTTTAAAGGCAAAGGGTGGTCCCACCAAATATTGATTTGATTGAGGTTTTTTTGTCTACTGCACTTTTTAGAAGGTTTATGGATTAATAAGTATTCGTGGCATTATTTTTGGAACCATCCTCACTTTATAGCATTTTTTGCACAGGTGCCTAAGACTTTTGCACAGTACTGTACATTCGGAAGCTGGAAGTGTGAGATTGTGATTTTGCATTTGGAAAAATCTCCAGTGTACTTTCCATCTTGGCACACAGTCCACTAGAGTTTCTAACCTGCTGTCGAGTGATGTTCTTAAGCCCCCCCCCAGTTGGCGGACAGGGGATACTGCTGGTACTGCAAAAAGTGTGCTCATGGGAGAGTGAGGTTAGTGGGCATTTATACATGTTGTACATGAAAAATGGCTGAGTGTAGCCAGGGCTTTGGTCTAATACTTACCTATGGAAATTCCACTTTTACAAACTTCATTATTCACATACTGGGATTTAGTACCTCAAGTACCTTAAATGTGAAACAAGACAGGCCCTGGTTTAACAGCTCTTTTGGCACTTGAACCAGCAACCTACTGATTAAAAGTCCCATTCACTACCTCAGCCAAACATGCTGTCAAAACATAAACAAGGAATGGCTAACAAAACAGCTCTGTCACTAATATATATTGTTTTTAGCAAGTATTGCAATAAGAATGAAAAATATGTTTAACTGCTAACAGCATAGACAGGCGACACATTTTCCTCTCCACATGCTGGTGTTGCCAGTCAATGTCCTTACAAAATGCTGCATAAACAAATTTATTTGTATGGTTGCAGGATTGGGGTGATGTTTTATTTAATACTGCACACAGGCTGCATCTCTGCACAGTTCCTGTGGCACAGCCGCTGCGACTGATGACTGACTGATGACAGCTCTTCTGACAGCTCTTTGGCCTGTCATGTGCTGTTCTCCACCTCAGTGAAAGGTTTGGTTTGACTTCTTTATAGTGCTAAATAATTTGTAAAAAGGCACTGTTTCTCAGTTGAAATCTTGGGTGAAGTGCTATAATCTAAACATCTTTATTAAACATCTGTTTGGGGTAAAACATGAAATGGTCTGGTCCCTGCAAGCTCCTCAAGTGCAGTTATGACTTATGATTTGTGCCATTTTTGTTTTATGATTTGTATCTGGGAGAATTTCCTCATGGTTAAATCATAATCTCAAGCGGCTGAGAGCTGTTGAAATTTTAGGGACGTTTATGACACCAGAAGAGGAAAAATGTTGTATGTTTATATATTTCTAAGCGTTAATTTTCCAAATTTTTCGCACTCTGGCTTTAATTTCAGCTCAGTATAGGCATTACAGGCTTCTCTCTCTATCCAACTTTGGATTGACATCAGTGTGTTTGCATTCATCCGGCCCGTGGCATGTTTCCTGAAAGGTGCCTAAGGGGCCGTAAGGCCGCTGTAGCGCCACCGTTGGGCCTGAATGATGGTGTTTACCTTGGCCAAAGCGCCACTCCACCAGCAGAAAGAACACAACTATAAACACGTCGCAAATGTTTCCAGTTGCTCAGCTGAATTACCTCCATCCTTCGGGGTCTGTTAACATTTGGAGTACAAGTGGCAATTCAGGCGGTAAATATAACACTTGACTCACTTCCAGAAATAAATTATGGAATGATAACAAGGTCTGGCCACATTTCCTTATTTTACTGAGGTAATAGAAGTGGTGTTCTTGTAGTTGCATCCCATGTCAAATTGAGCCCTTTTCCCAAAACCGGAACTTAAAGGAAAGACATTGTTATTATACTGACTTACTCTAAAGCTCCTTTTTTTAACATGGAATTAGTTTATGCGCTCTCAGTACATATTCAGTTAATATTTACTTAGAACTAGTAAATAATTACAAATTCACAGCCTCCTCTAACCAACTGCTTTTAGAGCATGACATTTAGCTGTGTGCTAGATGTTGTCTTCAGACTGTGCCTGAGAGTCTCACACCACCCCAGGATCCGACTGCGGATACCCAGAAGTTACAGCGCTTCTCAGGTCAGTGGGGGTGACGGGTTTGTTTGTCAAAGTAATGAGGTGGAGGTGAAGTAATTTGCTGGGTACATGCTTTGTCACCCCAAGGCACCTGAAGAGTCCAAGGCACACCTGAAGGTGATTAGCACCTGAAGTCAAAGCAAACAGAAATGGGGAGAGGGGAGATTAGATGCATCAGACCTGCAGGCCTGAGGGGAAGAGCTCTTCAACACTGGGTAAATCTAGGAGTACAGAGAGAGCAAGAGTTAATTCTGTATGAAGGCTCTTCTCCTCCACTTGAATGCACTTCAGTGTAGTCCTTCACAAGCCATTCATTCATTCACTTATTCACTCATTCATTCAGTCAGTTTTAACAGTTGCTTATTCACTGCAGAGTCATGAGGGCCAGAGTCTATGCTAGGCACACAGGGCATGAAGCAAGGTACACTTTGGACAAGATGTCAGTCCATCGCAGGGCTATCGCTCTCTGTCTCTCTCACACACACACACACACACACACACACACACTCACACTCACAAACACCATTTCACCTAAAGCACATCTTTGGACTGAAAAGCATGTTCTGATAGCAACCATTTAAATCATAATAAGACTGGCCTCGGTGGGGATGTTTTGGGCCAGTGTTACACATTTTTACACTCTTTTAAGGCCTTTGATTGTTGCTTGTTTGCTATGAGCAGTGAGCAAGGTGTGAATGTGTGCACAAGCAAACACACACTCTGAAGATGCGGGGTGCAATGAAGGACATTTCTGTGGCTATGTCTGTGAGCCCATATCAAAGGTAAACATCACATCTTTAACAGTGGGGCCTCACCTTATCTGAGACTAAAAATGAAGACTGTTCATCTCGGGCCTCAGTACACATGCAGGTTCTGTTGGTGGGGCGGAGGTGTAAAATGAGTGTGCTGTTTTTGAGGAATCTAAAATAAGAAGTTATTCTCCCAAAAAATGTAAGATTCTGAGGGGGGTTTAAAGTGCGTTTTGTCTCCATTATCATGGCGTCATTCTGTTGCTGTGAGGTCCGGAGTAAACGCAGAGGTTCACAGGCAGAATAGGACAATCGCGAACATAAATGTGCACCAGATCAGAGACCTCAAAAAGAAGACCAGAACTGACAGAAATAAGAGCATATGAGAGTCATTAATCAGTTCAGAAGTCTTAAAACTGCTACCTCTCTGAAAGGAACCATTTTATACTCAGAGCTGTCAAGTTCTGTTTTTTCCATCTCCTCAGTGGTAGGGAACATGCAGTAAATTAAAACAGCAAAAGACATATCGGTTGTGTTCCATTAAAGAGATGTGATGCTGAGATAATGTCTGGTTTTACACCTGAATACGCTGCCTGCATGATGATTTTTGGCCTTGCCCACTTAAGTTTAGATCTTTAAAATTTTCCACAGGGAGCTACAGGGATGCATGTTATTGTTAAGTGTTGCTGAGGTCTCAGTCTTCTGCATTAAAAACAACATTTCAAACAGATGTGATAGATCCATTTCAGTCCTTTCAATCCTGGCATGCGGAAGCCACAGGTAACTTGACTCCGGCTGTGTCGGCCACGTCATGTGGTTAGACAGCTGGCCGTGGGATCGTCGACATATCAGCGTGTTAATCAATACGGCTATAGCAGAGAAACAATTGGCACCGCCAACGCAATTCTGTGTGCCCGTGACCCTATGACCACACACCTGTTCGCTTTTCCACTTCGGACTGGGTTTGATGGGGGACTCTGGGGCTCCCATTAAGGGTCTTCAAGTTCTTTAAAAATGTAAGCTCTAATAAGCTATATATGAATGTGTCTTTAGGGGTGTGTGTGTGTGTGTGTGTGTGTGTGTGTGTGTATGTATGTGTATATAAACCTAATCAGATCAGAACACATTAACCTGACCAATAAACCTGATCTGTCTATAAATGACCACAGACATACACTCATACACTCAAAAAAGAAGGAGACAGGGAAGTCTGCTTATTAGAGCTTAAGAACTAAATGGGAGTAATTATTACAATAAACTGGAAATCCTTGTCAAGATACAATCTGAGATGGTGTGAATCAGGCACCCCTTGCATCTCTATTGCTGTTGCATCTCTTTAACTCCTACTTAACTCGTGTTTTGGTTGATAGAAAATTAGTATCACACTGATCAATAAATTTCCGTATTTTCTTCTTTTATGTCTTAGCTGTTTTACAGTTTTTTGTTTGGTTTTTTTAGGATTTATTCAATTATTTCCTTAGTTCAAAGAACCCTTCTCAGCAGGGCAAGACCCTAAGGAAAACAAACTAATGTATTTTGGAATAAATAGACAGCATATGTTAAAATGACTTTTGCAAACTGAGTTAAGGTTACTGATGTTATTTTTAGGTCGAATAATCTTTCAAACTAAATTTACTTTTGCGTTTACTATGTTTCTAATATCATTTACGGTCACTGTATTCAGGAGTTTCTATCTTTTTAGGGTTATAACATAGAAATAAGTCCTTTAAGTAGTGATTACATTAATTAAAGATCCGTAAATCACTGTCACGCGGAGCTGAAGACCAACATCGTCCACGGGGCTCCGCCGGGACCCCGCCTCTGCATATGTGTGATTGGTCAGTATTGCAGGGGGGCAGGACAGCACCCCTTCGTGAGATTGCGGCTGGTCAGAGGACTGGGGGGCGTGGCTTCGCGTCCTCGCATCTTTATAAATAGCGAAGGTTGGTGGGAAGCGGAGAGCTGAGAGCGGGTAAAGGTGCAGCGGCTGAGTTTTACCCAAATTATTACTAATTCTATTACTGCGCCCGCCCTTTTATATAACACATTTTTTGCTTTTTACCCCTAAATTATTACCTTGTGCATAACTTGAAGTGTTTTTCCTCGAGTAGAAAGAACTGCTCCAAGTTCGGACTACACAGCCTCACAGGACGCTGGAATCACAGAGATGTGGCTGCACGCAGGACTATAACTGGATCTGGACCAAATCGGACCTACGATCAGAGTCGGTTCGGACTTCAGACTTGAGACCGTTTGCGTCGCAGCTCGTATCCACTGAGTGCCCCCTCGCGGTCGGCCATGGGATGTCGCCTGATCGAGACGTGCCACCTGCTCCTCGCGCTCTGCCTGCTGTTCCAGTGGAGCCGCGTCACCTCCGCCGCCGCTACCCCCGCCGAGCGTACCTGCGAGGAGATCTCGGTGCCGCTGTGCCGAGGGATCGGCTACAACTACACGCACATGCCGAACCGCTTCAACCATGACACGCAGGACGAGGCGGGCCTTGAGGTGCACCAATTCTGGCCTCTCGTGGAGATCCAGTGTTCGGCGGATCTGCGCTTCTTCCTCTGCAGCCTCTACACGCCCATCTGCCTCGAGGACTACCGAAAGCCGCTGCCGCCGTGCCGCAGCGTGTGTGAGCGCGCGCGGGCCGGCTGCTCGCCCCTCATGCGCCAGTACGGCTTCCCGTGGCCTGACAGGATGCGCTGCGAGCTGCTGCCAGTTCAGGGCGCCGCTGACACGCTATGCATGGATTACAACCGGAGCGAGCCCACGAGCGCGTCTCCGGTGCCACGGGGACTCACGGAGCGCCCGGCGAGGGCCGGGCAGGGGAGCGCGCGCCCCGGTGGGAAGCGCGTGGACTGCGAGCCCGGCTGCCGCTGCCGCGCGCCCCTGGTGCGCGTGACGGACGAGCGCCACCCGCTGTTCAACCGCGTGCGCACGGGACGCGTGGCCAACTGCGTGATGCCATGTCGCAGCCCGTACCTGACGGACGAGGAGCGCCGCTTCGCTGCCTTCTGGGTGTCGCTGTGGGCACTGCTCTGCTTCCTGTCCACGCTGCTCACCGTGGCCACCTTCCTCCTGGACACGCGCCGCTTCCCGTACCCCGAGCGGCCCATTGTCTTCCTCTCCATCTGCTACCTGTTCGTGTCGGCGGGCTACCTGGTGCGGTTGGCAGCCGGCCACGAGCGGGTGGCTTGCAGCGGGGACGGGGGCGCGCCGCTGCACGTGCTTTACGAGACGACGGGCCCGGCGCTGTGCACGCTCGTCTTCCTGCTCGTCTACTTCTTCGGCATGGCGAGCGCTGCCTGGTGGGTAGTCCTGTCCCTCTCGTGGTTCCTGGCCGCGGGCATGAAGTGGGGCAGCGAGGCCATCGCACGTTACTCGCAGTATTTCCACCTGGCCGCGTGGCTCGTGCCCAGCGCCAAGTGCGTGGCCGTGCTCGCGCTCAGCTCCGTGGACGGCGACCCCGTCGCTGGCATTTGCTACGTGGGCAACCAGAACGTGGACGCGCTGCGGGGCTTCGTGCTCGCGCCGCTTGTCATCTACCTGTGCGTGGGCAGCGTGTTCTTGCTCTCCGGCTTCGTGTCGCTCTTCCGTATACGCAGTGTCATCAAAGAAGGCGGCGCGCAGACGCGCAAGCTGGATCGGCTTATGGTGCGGATCGGCCTCTTCGCGGCGCTCTATACGCTGCCCGCCGTCATCATCGTCGCCTGTTACCTGTACGAGCAGCACAACCGAGCTGCGTGGGAGGCCGGCCTCAGCTGCTCGTGCCCGTCGGACCAGCCGGGCGAGGGACGAGCGCGCGAGCCGCGCTACGCTGTCTTCATGCTCAAGTACTTCACGTGCCACCTGGTGGGCATCACGTCCGGCGCGTGGGTCTGGTCCAGCAAGACGCTCGAATCGTGGCGCGCGCTCTGCGCGCGCTGCTGTTGGCGAAGCAAGGGCGCGAGCGGTGGCTCTGGGTACAGCGACGTCAGCGCCGCCGGGCTCACGTGGCGCTCGGGCACGGCGAGCTCGGTCTCGTGCCCCAAGACAACGCCGCTGTCTCGCATTTAAGACGTGTGTGTGTGTGTGTGTGTGTGTGTGTGTGTGTGTGTGTGTGTGTGTGTGTGTGTCGGCAGCGTTAAATTGTCAGACGGGTATACCTTGTAATAAACTATTTAAACATGTCCTGTACAGACTGATGTAAAGGTATGAAACTTGACTGTATATTTTGATAAAATTGTCATATGATGATATATTTTATTTTCACAAAATAAACTGGTGCTACATTTTCACTGTTTGCAGTCAAATCATTTGTAATGATTTGCTGTTAAGATATTAGTGTGTTACATGATTTGTGGTAACGATGGTTGTTATGTTAATAAGGAGTATGTAGCTAGGAGGCCGTTTCCAGGTGTTCAACCTGTTCACCTGACACCATGTTTTCAGAAAGTGTTCAGAAGGTGGGTCATCTTGGGCTTTGTGAATGAATGAATGTTTAACCTCCAGGCCGCTGCTCCATGTCCTGCATCAAGTTCTGAAACACACTCCCAGAAATTTTTTTCTACCCTGATTGGATAAATGTTGCTGTTCATATCTCAACCCAGTGACCTCATTATTACCACACACTTTGGACTCTATACTGCGTGCTGCTCCTTTTGTCTCTGAACCCATTTGAACATATCACTTTTGAGCAGTAAAATAAATGATCAGTCACATGTTCACTTGTACATCACTTGTAGTAAAAATCTGTTTTTTTAATTAGGTCAATATTCAAGGTCTGTTCAAAAGTATCAGGATTAATGATGCTCCCCCTGGATGGCATTGCACTTTGGGATTGTGGTGCAGTGGAAGGTCAGTGAACCTTTACTGACTGTATGTCACTAGTCACAAGTTTGTCATGTGTTATATTCAGTCAAGATGAGTGACAGTTTGTGGTCGGTTGATCTTGTGTGTTGCATTTATGATGATCGATAAATCGGAGCCACACATCTGAGACAAGTTGAGTCAAATACTTTGCCTTCAGCACTCTAGAAAATGATTCAGGGCCTCCATACTTGCCTGATGTTACCCCCTGTGGTTTTTTCTTTTCCCAAAAATGAAAATGGTGCTGAAAGGACAGCGACACTGTTTTGTGCAAAGAAATCGCTGTCCTTTCAGCACCATTTTAATTTGAAAAAGAAAAAAGTCACAGGGGGCAATATCAGGAGAGCATGGGAGCTGCTGAACTTAGCTGCCTTGGTGTTCTGCATGGAACTATTGCACAAGTTGACATCCATCCGGTATCAATAACTGCTGTGTCCTAGTCAGGGTGGGAGCTCTCTGGACCCTGTTCCAGAATCACTGGGCACCAGGCTATGACACAACAGCTTGGCTGAGACACCAGGACATCGCAGTGTTGCAAACACACTCTGCTTTCCTCTGATTTATCAGCCATCATAATTGTGACACACCAGGACAAATGAATACAAATGATCAGTCATCTTGACTGAATGTGACACGCGACAAACATGTAACTGGTAAAATACAATCAGCAAAGATTCACTGACCTTCCACTGCAACACAATCCCGAAGCATAGCGCTCCAGTGACAACGTCATAACTGGTTACTTTTTCAACCAACATCATATAAATTAGTCTGGATTTGAGTGGTTATGTCCCAAATGATTGACCAAGTGGATGGGATGGTGACTGTAGTGGTGGGTTCGAGTTTCACTCAGTCTGCCATGGACAAGTGGTTACTGATAATGGACCGAATTAGAGAACTGAGTTCTTTGGTACTTTGTGGAAAGTTGTTTTGTAGTTGTAGAAGTTTGTTTTGGGTGGGTTTGAAATGTGCTGTTAAATTGCCCTCTGTGACCCCTCTTTGATAACATATATTAAATCCTATAATAAAGTTTGCAGAAGTGTGATTTTGCACATTCAAAGTGTCAGTGTAGAACAGGCAACAGGGCAGGACAAGGAGTCTTAAGATTAATATAACATTAAATGACTTAGAAGAAATAGTTTTGCAGTAACGATTTCACCAAACGGCACCACCAACAGCACCATTGGTTCTGATTTGGCATCAAAGTACATTTAAGAACTTAAAATTTAATCCATCTAATACCATCAACCACTTAATCCTGGTGAGGGTTGCAAAGGTTCCAGAGCCTATCCTGGAATCAAGGGACACCAGGCTGGGAAACTACAACCTTGATGGGACAACAGTGCATCTCAGGGTGGCCATACACTCATCAGTTTGGAGTGACCAATTAAAAAGAAATATAACTTTGGGAGGAAACCAGAGCACCTGGAGAAAACCCACACAGACTAAAACAGATTCAAACCTGCACCTGAACACCCCAAATGCCATAAGGCATTAACTACTGCACCACTGAACACTTAGTATTTATTGTGTTCTTCAAATGTACTATACCTTATTTTTAAACAGTATTTATCTAAAACTGCTTACTGTGTCAGGACTGTCCGACAAGTAACGTTTATCGTTTTATATCATACAGTAATGTTGATGCAGTAACTATCAATTCAAGGCCAGTACCTTGATCAAGAGTAATACAGCAGGAACAGGGATTCAAACCCAGGACCTTTGACTTCAAAGCATTGGCTCTAATCTCTGCACCCCCCCTACAAATCCCCCCACCAATAACAGAGCCCCTCCATTGTGTCCCCGCACATCCACAGTCGCGTGCTTGTGCTGACACAAGAGGTTGACCCCATCCAAAAAGAGCCTACATCCAGACAGTTCAAAAGGACCCAAAGGCCCAGACTAGGCTGCCACAGGTCAGGTCAGCCACGGCTGCATCTCAGCTGCTATTTTGGTGAAGGTTACTGCCTTTGCCTAAATAACTTATTTTGGGAAACAAAGAATCCTGAGAGACTGGAGAACATGTCTGAAACCTGATATTGGACCATTGAGCAGCAGACACAAAGGGTTGCCTAAATATGGGGTGGAGTCTGCAGCCAAAGAGGTCATTGCAATATTCCACTCTTCAGCAGTTTAGTTTTCCCTAAAATAATTCATTTAAGAGTACTTCACAAGGTTACACATGTTAGCAAAGCTATTCAGGTCAGTAATCCACTGGATGGGACAACAGCAGGGGTTTCTCTTCATCCTGGATCCTCATTCAGATCCTGAATTCCAGCCCACCCCCATCATCACTGCAGCCCCCACAGTTTCTGATGGAACCAGGAGGGGAAGAAATCATCAGTGAAGCTATTAACACTTCAAAGGCAGTTAACAGACTGGTGCATCACCATCCCAGCTGAAATTTTAAAAAAAAGAAAAATCAGTCAAGCAAAAAATTATGACAAAGTAGCTCCAGGAGTTTGAATTTCCACAGATGATTGATGTGGATCAGGATCCCCTGGGATTACAGCATCTCCCTCCCGAAAAGGTGACTGTTCGTCACACCCACGCTCTCCTCTCCAGCGTCCCGCTGCTGTCTGACTGCTGCGATTCAGCTGCCTCCTGTAGGGGCTGCTGGTCCATCCTTCTGGTGCTGAAGAGCTTGGAGCTGCTGGTTTTCTGCTCCAGACCCCACATTGCCTTTGGGGGTGGAGCTGGTTTTAGGTGAGAGAGCCTGTCAGAAGGTGAATGCTGCAGTGCTCTTGAGAGGTTGTTGTGGCAAAGTGCCACTTGGCTGCCGTCCCGCTCCATCCCCTCCTCCTGGGCACTGCTGGGATCCGGCCTGCTGGACTCAGGGCTGGGGAGGGGCTGGGCATCAGGTAAGGGGTTTGGCATATCCAAGCACACAGAGGCTCCTTCAGTGGAGTAAGAGTCACTAGTCTCCCTCTTGGCCTCAGTCCTTGTCCTCGCTGACCATGTGACCGCACACATCGCATCAGTAACGTTGAGCATGAGGCACAGGGCACTAACAGCCAGCATGAAGCGCAGCATCACCGTCTTCTCCGTAGGTTTGGAGATGTAGCATTGCACCATGGAGGTGCATGGAACCTCATGGCACAGGAAGCTCTTTGGAACGTAGAACCCAAACAAGAAGTAGTGGCTGACAGCGAAGCCCACTTCCAGAATGATCTGCACCAGCAGCTGCAGGATGTACACAAAGGTGAACAACCACGGCTGCCCTCCGCTTCTCTCAGCAGTGCTGTCACCCGACTTCTTAGTTGTACAACAACTCGCAGTTCCACTGGAGGTGCTGTTTTCGGGTGCCAGGCCAGAGAGGGCCTTGTGGACGACAAAGAGCACAAACGCAGCGAAGGGCAGGCACAGCGAGAGGGTCTGCAGCAGCCAGAAGCGCAGCAGTGAGATGGGCGCAAAGACGTCGTGGCACACACTGGAGCAGCCTGGTTGGATGGTGTTACACACAAACTGCTCCCCCTCATCCTGGTAGAGTGGGTAGCCAGCAAAGAGCAGGAGGATGACCCGCAGCAGGACCACAAGGACAAGCCACAGCTTTCCTGCAGAGGCAATGGAGATGTGCAGGGGTCAGCATCACACAGGCTTGTTTTTAATGTGCGCAGATGTTTGTGTTAAATTTACATAGATTGGCCAGGAGGTGGCATAGTGGTTAGAGCTGAATCCTTGCATTGGAAAGAATCCACATTCACATCCTACCTCATGCTGTAGGACTCTATATCACTGTACTTAAGCTGAATTCCTCCAGTAAAAATTACCTTACTGGATAATTAGGTGAATAATTGTGAGCTAATTTGTAGAATTAAATGTTAATGTAATGTTTGCTTTTACTATATATACTCCATCTGTATATCTATGTAGCCCAAGTGGTCTTTGTTTATTTGTCTGTTTGTTATTTATACATGGTTTTGTTTTTCAAGCCACAGATGAAGTTTGGCACACAAGTATTTCTCATACTAAGTGAGGTTTTTTGTGTGGTCAAATAAACACACGCACGAAGCCTTACATACATTAGTGATGTGTGCTTCCAGACACATCCCACCTAATTCATCAGGATGAAGACAAATAGGCCATCTCACTTACACACACACACACACACACACACCAAGGAGGGGTGATGGGGTGGGTGCTGGAGGAAGGAGCCACACTAGCATCAAGGAGTACTAAGTTATTCAACACAGAGACAAACTACAACAGTTAAGTGATATATAATGTGTTATTACCTTCTACATTTACACTTTCCACGTTCTGACCTGGCCTGTGCTGGGTACCTTACCTACTTATGTACAATATTGAATTGGGTTTTTTGCAAACCTCAGTTCAACCCTTTCTGATTCCATTCGATTTATTTAGGGTGAGCATCTCTTGTTTCTCTAATTCACTGGGACTAGCAGGTGGTATAATGGTTAGAGCACACAGGACCCAGGGTTGATACTCTACTCCTGTTGTAGTACCCTTGATATTGTAAAAATGACCCTGTTTTGTGAACAGATAAACCATTTAAAACAAACCCCACATTGTAAATAACCGTGGACAAAAATGTCAATTATCTGTATAAAATGTATTTAATAAAACATTCTACATGAGCTACTGTACTGTCTACCGTGGGATCACTTAGATGCCAGTAAATGTCTAGAGGACAGTTAAGATAAAACCTACAGTCGTGCAGGACATCAGCACCCACCAGCAATGGAGACGTTGCGGTTCAGCTCAAACAGGACCAGGTCAACAGAGTTCCACTTCGCCATGGTGAAGACCCCCGAGAGGGAAACGCCACGATGATGAGGACAGAGTCAGCACTGCCAGCTAAGATACTGGACTCACAGAGTTTCCAACTCCCAGCGTGACCCCCACCGCTCCACCCGTCACCCTCATCCAGGAACAACTGCTGTCAGGCTTCAGCCACATGGAAGCACGAACCCCACTTGGGGTTATTCTTACTTGCCAGGGCTGCAGGCATTATCCCAGCATTCCCAGGATGTTTCAAGGCTGGCTTTGCATGCAGCACTCTCACAGCACCCCCCCCCCTCCCCCCCACTGCCAGTACATGTCCTTCCACCCAAAACCGAGGCTCCGCCCACAGCCATCACCTGCTCATTTAACAACAGACAACAAAATTATCCTCATACAACAATGGTTGTGGAATGTCTGCAAATTATTTCATCTGGTTTATATTTGCATCACCGTATTCTAACTTTAAGTGAGAATTCAGTGTTCTGACTGCTCATTTTTTCATTTATCGTCAGTTTTGAAGAGCGTCATAATTTATAACACAACTGGGCAGCTTTGCTAATGCTGCTACATTATAAACCAGATTAATAACAAAAACAAATCATTTTCTTAAAGAAATACAGACCACAGGGAGCACAACCACACATGAATAATGAGAAAGGACCAATTTGTTCATTGACACTGAAATGTTTATTTCTTTAAATGGTGTTTATGAGATGTAATATTTCTGACGTGTTGAATCAAAGGTGGATGTGCACCCGTGAACACCAGAGGCCAGAAAAGTGCGCAAAACAAAACCTGGTTCACAAAATGCACAAAAAATTCACAACAATGTATGGAAAATAAATAAAAGCAAAAAATATAATTAAATCATAGGAATTTAATAAATATATCTACAGGTATCCCCCTGCATATAAGTGCAACATTTTCCTGGAAATTGCTTCATAAGGGAAAATCTCTTAAGTCGGAGACATAATGGGAAAGTATTGCTTTAAGAGAATGGGGCATTATGGGAGGTGAACGCATTCCAGAGAAGTGTCTGTTGCCTGTTTCAGGTATATAACTTTAATGAATAAATGGGAAAGTTCCCCATGCTCAGCTCTTGTTACTCGTAAACACAGAAATTCAGTCTCATATTTGGTCATAATTTGGAAAAGGGTATTAAACAACTTATATAAACTCATGAGTCAAACGCTCATATTTCAAGGGTTACCTGTATAAGCAAACAGAATTAACAAAAACCTAGCAATGTGACACAAGAACTAAAAAAAAACAACAAATTGACTTTAACCAACAGCGAAGAAAGAAACCTTAAAGAAAGAGAGGTGCTCAGAGGTAGAGTCCTGGACACTGTTGCATTCCTGTACAGTAACCACACAGAAAGAGAACAGTAGGTGTAAAATTCAGAGTACAGAAAACAATAAATAATATACAATATATTCCACACACTTCCTGCATGTTGTGCATGCCTTGTGTTGCCATGGTAACCTGTCAGTGTCTGGACCACATTTCCTTGCGGTGAGCTGCAGGCTTTGCACTCCTGGCAATGCTGCAGGTAGTTGGGTTCCTGGGTATGTTGGTTTTGACTTCAGACCTTTGGGTTTGACTGTCTGTTGGATTCAGCATCAACCCGCTGGGTTTCAGGGAGTGTGCAGTGTCCATGTTGCCCTGTTGGGTTTCAACATGTGTTGGATTTGTTTTCTGCCTGTTGGGTTCCTGAGTGTGTTAGACTCCATTCCAGCCTATTGTGCTGCTAGGATTGTTAGTTTCAACTTCAGTCTTTGGGGATCAACTTTCACCTGTTGGGATCCTCCATGTGTTGGGTTTGACTACCTGTTGTACTCCTGTTTGCACCACGTTCAACTTTCACCTCGGTCCTTAACTATGTGAGTGAGGTGATGGTGATAGTAAAGCAGTTTCCCCCAGTGCCACCCTGTCTACATAAATCTGCTTCTTTCTCAAGCCAGCATCTCCACACAACACTAATACAGCCTGGCAGATGGACAATCTGATGGATTAAGTGTGTTAACAGTACCTGTGATTTACTGCTTAGTGGTGTCACTCTGAAGTAATTACATTAGACATTCATACGACTACAGTATAAATACTGTACATTGGTGCTGTGTTGGTATCAGTTACACAGTCGACTCAGTTGTGTGTTTGTGTAATAGTTCAGAGGCAAAACATGGAATAAAAATCACTTAGAATCATACAAATGTAATGGGTGAGAGAAATGGGGGAGACAAGGCTCAACTGAAGAGTTTAGCCACCAAACCAACCGTCTAACAGTTTTTAAATACTCAGAGCTTACAGTGTTTTACTGTGGTCTGTATAGTTCTCTACACAATTCACACGTGAAAATAAAATCATTTAATGGTTTTAAAATAATATACATTACAAATAAATATATAATACAATAACGTAATATTTACGTATAATATCTCAACGTTTTTTAACACATTTACTCTATTTAAATAAGCACACACAGCTATTTTGTGACAAAAACACTGAATAAACGTCCTGTTAACAAAAAAATGTATGTTTTCAGAATAATGCAATAACTCAGGGTGACTGCCTGTTGTCACAAAAAGGAATTTAAATCCTGTCCCAGATCACCTGTATTTAAAGAATTATTATTACACTTGGGTATTTATATATGATACAAATGGTGATAGAAACCGAAACAGTTTTGATAATTTCATTTTCAGCATAATAAATAACATCCTGAGACCCAGTCAAAAAATGGATCCATATGGATTTATGTACTTGCAGGATTTACAGGAAGTTGTCCAAGATGCCAATTATGTGGTATCATTTAAAAGTGTAAAATGTCCTCTGTAAGGCATATTGTAGTGTGGAGATTGGGAGATACACATGAAAACATGTGTCCTCTAGAATGAGCAAAAATAAACGCCTGGGGCTCAGAAGGGATACAAAAGTTGTAATTTAATGGCAAAATCATATCTTAATGGTCTTTTTCAACAGAGTCCACTGTTGCCCATTAAAAATACAAATAATACATTAAAATAAATTTAAAAGATTTTCAGCACAGACCAACACCACCTCTCACCAGGCTGCTTATTTTCTCATAAAGTTGGCTCAGACCAGAGAACATGATACTGGTTCCATAACCTCACTCATCAAAAATATGACTTGTACATTAATCTTCAGGCAACAAGTAACAGTCAGGTTTCTGGAATAAATTTATTCCAGTCAAATTTCTGGAACAAAAACAATGTACATAAACTACAGCTCAAGTGTGCTGTCAACATAACAAGTTGCATGCAAATTGGTTTTAGATGTGATCCAGATGTTCTTGCTCTCAGATTCCCACCACCTTCCCTCACTGAACACCCAGAGCATTTTACTATCTATGATCCCTCTTACGGGAAGTGCGAGCGTTGTGAGCTCACACAAGACACCCCAACATGGACAGTCTGAGTGGTGTGCACTTATTTTTATTTTTGTTTCTGTAACAGAAGTGCAAATGCAAATTTTTACCCAAGACAGTTACCATGATGTCGACTGTGATATCCACGGCTATTTGCGATCCTGCTTTTTTAGTTGCTGGTCTTTAGACAAAATCACTGCAAAATTGCTTAATAACTGCTGAACACCATTTATGCTCAAAAAGTACCCTTTTAGTAGTTTGGTGGGTGTAGTTGCGATGGACAGAAACCCAAAACAACTTATGTTGGTAAATATTTTCTGTGCAGTACTTTTTTTACTTGTTTTCACCTGCTTTAAGAGTGAGAATTAGGGGGGATCCCTGTTACGCAGAGCCGGAAAATGACCTGGGTGTCTCCTGTGAGGTAGGCTCATTTCAGATGGTGACCTCCACATCCGGCTCATTTATTGAAAAACACTCCTGTTTGGACGACTTGTTCAGCGCTTAAGGACTCAGACTCATGCGCTCGTCCAATTCATGGGCTGTGCAGACACACAAAAGCAGCGGTTGTTGGGAAAGGCTGCACAGGACCCCTTTCACAGGGAGAGAGGTGATTTCTGTGTAGAACTGCCTTCCTCTATAGAGGGTAACAGAATCAGCACAAATTTCCTTCTTCATCTTCTTACCAGGATGGTGGAACTTCCCAGTGATTAGTGGTTCACCAGGGAAATCTCCTTCCTCTGGACACACACAGGTGCACCTCTACTGGTTAGGAAGTCCAGGTGCACCAGCAGATGAAGGACACCTCCCTCAGATGGTGTCCTGGACTGTCTAGCTTCTTCAGGGAGGTCACCCCTGGCCAACATTACCATAGCAACAGAAAGAGAGCACCACTCTTCAGAGAGCCACTGCTACCTGACAGTGAGTGACCTGCAAGTGCTGCATCCTTGTAAACATTTGTAAAGAACCAGCAGAGAAGATGAAACCCAAAAATAAACATTTAGAAATAAAAATCACATCCAGATCCTCTTTTATCAAAACACAGGATTTAACTTTGATTGAAATAACGCAGTGAATGAGAAACCAAGGACACCTGGAGATGTGTCCCCTTCACATGCCCTGGGTGGACACTGCAGACCTTTGGCACGGGATCCGCTAGAAAAACGAGCAGGTCAGATAGCTGCAGACCTCAGCCTTTGCGTCTCTATCCAACAACAGTGCAAGCTGTAGTTGTGCATTTTCCAGGAACGTGGCACAATTTTGTTTTTTCTGCTGCTCATCGTGGTGTAAAAAAAATTCTGTTCAGTTGTCTTCAGCAGGGCACCATTAAGGTATGATGGCTGGAGCCCACCGCACAATGCTCAGGTGGTCTGCGCTTATGGACCGCTTCTTGGCTGCTTTCCTGCAGTCCTTGTACTTGTCCTCACACAACCTAGAGATTGCCTGCAAGAACAATTGGAGGGAAAATTACAGCACTCAAAACTAAAAACAAAGGGACCTTTATCGTTCACATATGTCATGACAGATGGAAACAACAAATACATTCCATACTCATATAATGGGTTCTCCAGGCTACATGGGATGAGGTGTCCAGAGATGGGAAAAGTCCAAATCAAAAGTTAAAAGTAATTTAAGTGTAACATTTTTTACTCTGGTGCTGTACATTACTGCACTCTGTACTACAGTAACACTTTTATAACTCAGTGTAATGAACATGTAATGTGGGTAATAAAATCAAATAGTCAGTGCTGTAACACACATGCAGTACAGTGATCTACACACAGAAAGCAGTGAATAAGGTGCTGATACAACTTGATCAGAACATCAGTACAGGGGGACACTGCACCACTTCCATTATTTAATGCATTAATTAATTGTTTTCCTTTATATAATATTCAAAATTAGTCCATATGATTTTCCAGTTTTTTTCTGGAATATTTTGCCGTGACCCTGACCTGCGGTAAATAATAATGGATGGAATATTTTTGACTTTCACTGAACTCCAGGTTCAGTGAATCTGTATATTACACAGTTTAAATAGAATGGCTTTTATTATGTACACTCAGGTTTTCAGTCCATCCCCAATATAATGGATGATTCCCAATATCCTTCAGAATTGCTGAATCCCTCCTTTTCAATTTTTTCTCTTCTTGTCTTCTGACCTTGTTTGTTGGATGTTGTGTGACATCAATAAGGAGCAACTTGCATACATGTGCCAGAAACAGCAACATAAAACAAATAAGGTGTACAGTGATTATCTTTTGTATACATTTAAGTTCTCTGTTTCTTGTTGAACTTTGTTTACTTTGAGTTGTACATAACTTTGGAGAAAAGGATCTGATAAATAAATGTATCCTTGACCACTATATCTCCATGAGGATCATAGTGGTCTGAAGCCTACTCTAGAATCACTGGATACGTCACAGGGCAGCGACACACACACACACACACACACACACACACACACACACACACACACACACACACACAGAGCGGGCAATTTACAGTCACCGGTCATCCTGAAACACTTGCGTTTTGACTGTGGGAGGAAACCAGAGCACTCAGAGGCAACCCACACAGACAGGAGGAGAACATGCAAACCGCTGGATTTGAATCTACACCCAAACAGCCCAGGTACTGTGAGGTGGCAGCACTACCTGCTTCACCACCACGCCATCCTGATTTAATACATGTTATCATAAAAAGATAAGATATTTTTTCTTTGCTATTGCAGCTAAAAATAAAGCTTTCGAACTCTAAAATCAGTATTTAATTACTGTATACTAGTCCATACACAATTGACTGGGGCCATTATCTGCACTGACAGCCGACCTCTGTGTCCTGGATGAAATTCTGCTCCTCCAGCCTCACCACACATGCCCCGGCATGTGAGAATTGCAATCATTTCTCCGACAGGCGGCCAAAGCGACAGCTGGAACAACACTGTGAGAACCAGGTTGCTGCTTGGGTCTAGAAGGATCAAGGGTCAGCGGTCAGGGGGTCAAGGGCAGTGAGGCTGCAGCTGTGAAACATAAACAAGGTAAATGATGGTGGAATACTAGACGGTCCCATGGGGGACAAGTGGCACATCCCACTTATCCTTCATGGTGTCTGGACTGAATAGTGGTAAGAGAAGCAGAATGAAGCCATCAGCAGGGCAGAACTTAACAACCTGACTGTCAGTCCAACAGCAAAACAGCACCTATAATGTATGCATTCATGCTTTCATTGCCAGTACTGGTTTGACTATTATGTTGCTATGGAGATGAGTTAAGAGGGAAGGACAGATGAATGTGCAGTTTGCTTCACAAGAAAACCAAGGGGGGGCAGCAGAGAACTCACCTCCAGTTTCTGGGCCTTGTCCCGGCTGAGGGGCTCCAACGGGAAGCTCATGTTGTTGGCCTCTGACAGCGAGCGAAGGTCAAAGTAATACTTGGCATAGACACTGGATGGGACGTTGATGTTGAACTGCAGCAGCTCCAGGAACTGCCGTTCCAGCTCATTCCTGCAGAGGAGATTCAAAAGTGAACACACAAGGATGGAGCAAACGGTCACGCTCGGTCATTAAAGTGAATTATTATAATGTCGGGCAACAGAGACAGCCGTGTTACTGCAGCCCCCACGGCAGCAAGACTGGAGAGGTGATGCAGGGAAAAGCAGCATACTGCAGCTTTGGGGAGGAACCACTCACACAGAAACACAGTGGCAGGAATCACAGCAAGTCAAACTAAAATTTGCCAAGGTTGGGACTTTTGGTGACATCGAGTGAAATGCACCCCCACCAGCAGCCTGGCAACCATGGGACAAAGCAACACTGAGCCACCAACTTCTTTGCCTCCTCCACATGGGGCTATTTGAAAAATGATCCGCTCAAAGTGTCTGACTTCACAGAATGCATATCTCCCCCTTCACTTGAGTGGCGCACAAAGAACTAAGACATGCTGTGCCTCACTGAACTGATAAACAGACAGGTGGAGAAACAGACACAGAGAGATAAAGACAGCCAAGAATGGACAGAGAGGGACAGACAGAGAGTGCTAGGAATGAACAGAGAGATAGACCAACCAACAGAGATGGACAAACAAACTCACATACAGAGACAGAAACAAATGGACAGACAGGCAAACACAGAGACAGAAAGAGACAGATGGAATTTTATTTATTCCAAATGAAATTTCCTAAGACTCACATGTCCTCCACAGTGATGTCTTTGAGGATCTGGCAGTAGTCAACATTCCACACGGCCTGGTCATCCCACACCTTGGAGGCCAGCAGGATGGCACCAAGCACAATGCGCTTCCAGCTCCCGGGGCAGATGTCGATCTCTGCATAGGTGAGCAGGCGCTCCAGGTACACCTGAGCAACAAGATCCAGGTGAGGGACAGATTAATCATTTAGATGTCACTTCTGGCATTTAGCAGACTGCCACATCCATTTTGAGGGCTCGTATTTGAGCACACATCTTTGTCTCCTGCTCTCTGCCAGAACCATACAGCCACGAGGTTCAGGTGAAGTTTCCACCTTGATATAGAAAGGACCACACCTGGCCCACTCACTGTTCCTCAAGATCTGAGGCTGTATGGTGGCAGTGGGGGGGGGGGGTACTCCAATACTTGTGAGTGTCCAGACAACACTATTCTGGGATGAGATGGGAATTTTCAAGATGCAAACCTTTTCAGTTTATTTCCTTTATAATAATTAATTAATATATAATAGTTAATTACATCTTCTTCACTTAATGATTTTTTTAAATTTCTACGTCTGTGTTTCTTCTCAGAGCCAAAAGATGAAAGTATAGGGCAACCAAACACAACAAGTCCACCCTAATTCAACTCACTTCTGCAGTGTTTACAGCTTTGTGTCTCATGTTCCTTAGTGTCGGTGATCAATAAGATGAGGAATGTTGTTTCAAGAGAACATCCAACAGTGAGCATTAACAACACATTTTTTTTCAGCCTTTTCATTTTATTGTATCTCCAAGTTGATACAGATATTAAAAGTTAATGGTCTTATTGCATTGTTATTTATAATAGGTATTTTGGAGATGTTTGTAAAACCTACCCTGTTAATAATCATGAAAAACAATTATTATTCATCTTTAAGTGACAGAGAATTATTGGTGAAAATTTATTTGGAATTACACACAATAGGAGCGTTTGGTCCTAACTGTGTTAATAAGTTGAGGAGTTATCCCTAAATGCCTCCACTGGTGAGTCAGAGTTAAGCTGAGCCTTGGACAGAACAAAAGCTCCCCCAACAGGCCAGTGTGCCTCACAGGAACTGTTTTTTTCCCCCCAGTCAAACCTTTAAGTGTTTAACCACCATCTCAAAGCCCACTAGTTCATTGTCCTCTACACACCAGGGTGACGATGGCGCATTCGGCGGTCAGCTGAGCAGCACTGAACAGGGTCCGAACAAAGCGGTAGATGTGCTTCTGCTCTGGGTCATGCTTGTCATAGTCAGACGGAACTTCCTGTTTCTAAACAGATGAAGTGACATTAAAAGTGACATCAACCCAGCGACACACAGAAAACATGCCAAGGACAATAAAATGTCAACAGCAGGACAACACACATACCGACAAAGGGTGCAGTTTCTCATCGAAAATGTCCAGCAGCGTCTTGTTGTCGGGGTCCCTGAAAGTGTGAGACATGGGCAGTCAGACACTGAGGACTCAGTTTGCTGACATATCCAGCATGACAAAAGCTTGATGACCACAAGTAACTGCTCTTACCTGTTCTTTATGTGGTAATATATTGCAAGAGCCACACTGCAAAGAGAAAAACTCCTGTTAGTGATGATGTCACATTACAACAGTGGGCAGTTCTATGCTCTAAACCAAGTCTGACCAGAATTAGAGAGATTCGGTCCATACTAGATCTTGACAAATAAGCAGAAAAGCAGGTCAACGGTTCAATTACTTTACTGCTCTCCTTGTACAAGGCAGCAAGTCAGTGACCCAGCACTCACATGGAGTCAGAACTCACCACTTAATGGTGTGTTTGAGGTTGGGCTGACTGACCGTGTTGTCATCTAGGAAGATTGTGGAACAGGAGCTGTGTTTCCGCTTCGTTCGGCCACCACGATGCTGGAGAGACGGGAGGACAGCAGCCACTTTGAGCAAAACCCCCCCTTCTCACATGCTCTCATTTCTCTCTCTCCATCAACACTCACTGTTTTTCCCATTTGCACACACTGCCAAACCAAAAGAGAGTTAATTATGACACCCCCCCCCCCCCCCCCCCCCCCCCCCCCCCCCCCCCCCCCCCCCCCCCCCCTCCCCCCCNTAATTTTGGACCCCCCCCCCCCCCCACCCCACCCAGGGATGCATCTAATCCAGGAGCTCTTTGCCTTCCTGGACTTCCGACAGCCTGCAGCATGTTCATGCAGCACAGCCAGCGGATGTTAATATCATACAAGAACTGAGGTCACACACAGAGACTGACAAAAGAGCTTCAGAGTGTATCATGGGGTGTGTTTGGAGCTGGATGGGGCACTTGGGGAGGGCAGCATGAGTGGGTTAGGGGGTTGTTGGGGTTTGAAGAGACAGGATGATGACCTGTCTCCCTTTGCAACAAGATCACATGCTTAGTGGGCCCAGCAAACACACACCGTCACACAACCCACAAGGGAAAATGGCTGGAAAACAGATAACACATAAGATGCTTCCAGTCTTGTGTTACCTTAGTTTCCACAATGTGTGTTAACTTGCAAAGGAAGGGAAATTCAAAAGTTAAAAGTCAATCTAGGGAACCAAGGAAATTGCCTGAGATAAACTTGCAAACATATTTCTTAGCACATCTTATCCTTGGTTCTCCATGAAAATACATTGCTTATCCAGTACATTGTTACCTGTCCATTTGAAACACACATTTGTGGACTGTGGGAGAAAACCCGAGGGGGGACATGCAAACTGTACACAGATAGGAGCTGCAAGGCACCAGCAGTACCTAATGCGCCCCCAGGTAAACAACAAAAAGCACTATATTCACTTTACCAGGTGAACAAGTGGACTTTACAGGACTGAGACTAAAGGAACAGAGATGTAGTAGGATGACCCACATCCCAAATGTCTAGGGTGTGAAGGAAATTAATCCCATCTCACACTTACATGGTTGGTGAAAAGACTCTTCCGTTTGTCCCTCACTGTGAAGAGGACAAAGAGGACAGTTTCCGGGGTCAACAAGGTGAGCTTCGACTCCAATTCACGTGTCCACAGGGTCACAAGCAGGCAAGATACCCCCACCAGTTGTGAACAGGTGAAGGCTGGGAGGACCCCACTCACCATCCGTCTGTGACTTGCTCAGGAAAAGGGTGCTGGCGCGTGGGTGGTCCGATGGGTTGTACTCCATGTTCAGGTCTGAGTACAACAAAAACAACAAGAAAAAAATAATAAGCTACCAATTCAGAGTCACAGAATGGTGGAAACTTTAAATGTTTAGTTCCTTGGTACTGACAGTAGGTGTTCGTGTGTCTCAAATTCACAACCAATTTGACTCCTTGAAGAAGAATGTGATCTAGCACTTCCCAAGACATAATATATAACTTTAAGATGTGAGATAAGATAATGGAATAATGTTTACATGATTCCAAATACACACACTTCTGAACCATTCTGACGTTCTTTTTCCAGTTGCATTATTATTTATTTGTTGCTTTTATATAAAATTATTTATGGTGTGACATTCGTACACTACTCACACAACAGGGTAATTTTTTAATGGGCAAAATCAGGGTAACTACCTTGAACCAGGAAAAGGGGGGATTTGACTGCAAAAACCAAACTGTCCAGCAGTTTTTATTGTTTTCATGATTCATTAAAAAAGGTAAGAGTGGAGCTGCTGTCACAAAGGAAGTGTGTTTCCACTATGTGAGCAGAAGGGGGCGACAGCTTCTTGTTATGTTAAACAATTTTCTAGTGGGTGACTGAATGTGAAAGAAGCTCAAAGCATAATGATATTTTTATTCTGACTGACCAAGAACACATTTACAAGGATTTATAGAGCAGCTGGGGCCACAAGCCTGACTCTGATGTTCAACAACTGATCCTCTCCAGGGATCTGGTTGCCCAAAAAATGGTGCCTGGTTTCAAAGGCCTCACACTCCTGTTCCAGTTTGCGCCAGATGCCCGAAATGCTGCGTCAGTCAAAGACTGATTCTGAGAGTGACCTCAATCCTTCCCTAACACTGTGCCAGTTCAGGGGCTTTTCTGCCACTGGGCAACAGGTCCCAGATCCAGTCTATAGTTGCAGGGGAGAGACAGTCCACTGTCGGGGGTCCGTTTAACAGCGCATCGCTTACATGTATAACAGTGAAACAGTCCTGAAACAGATGGAAGATAAAACCTCCTCAACTCTCTCTCTCTCTCACACACACACACACACACACCAATATTTATTTCACCAGGGCATATCTACTATAGTAATATTGTCTAGGATTCAGTCCTTCTGGTGCAAAGTACAGCTACAACTACCACATTTCCATCAAAAGACACCACAGCAGACAAAGAGATAAAGTGAAGTAATGTAGAAGAAATTGCCTCTGAAGAAGTGACCCCAGCTCGAGTCACCATGAGGCTGTTGATCATTAGCCAATATAGAAGCAGGGGGTGTTGTGGCTCCTGACACCCCTGAGATACAGCAGCACATTATATTTGGATCTGATAGTAAATAGAAATGGACCCCACAATATGTCTACCACTGTGCTCTGTTTCCCAACTACATCCCTGCTTATATGTGACCAAGTATCACTGTCCCTGCAGACATGTGGCCAAAACCAGAGAAGGACACAGCTGAATGCAACATTACAAAAATGTGTGTTTTTAAACACATCAATTTAAATTTGTCTTTTATTACACACTTTTGGTTATATATCTTTAACAGTACAGCCCTGCCATTGTGTTCTGTTTGCTGTTACCACTGTACATACACCATCCTAAGTATGTTTCTTCATGTCAAAATCACCTAACACTTGGTTTAAGTGCTGATTAATAATTTTTAATGCCAGTTGGGTGAAAATTTGATACTTAGCCCACATTAATAATATTTCCTACCATTTTTATGGGGGAAAAACCTCTGCGTTGAATTGTTTCCATCTAAGACGCAATTTTTCCTCTATAAAATTATTTAGCACATTCATCCGAATCGATTTACGTTAGGTACTTACACCTTTAACATGGGGTGAAAATTTTTACTGGCTCAATTCAGAGTAAGTAACCTGGTCTAAGGTACTACAGCAAGAATGGGTCCTTTCAGTGGAAAGCAACACCTCAACCTACTAATCCTGTCACAAGCCCTTGATTTATACTTTCTATCATTTTAAATACATAGATTATTAGGGACTGGTTACATCAGAATTGAACAAATGAATCATATATCATATTTTTGTAAAAATACGAGAGCAGGCGTGAAGGTGCGTGGACTCTGAAAAGTCTTCACTTTAGTCCCAAGGGGGTCCTGCTGTTGAGCCCTTGATACCTGAAGTGCTTCTCTAAATATATTCCATTTTATAAATTTATATTGTTGTTAATTGGATTGGATAAAAGCATCGGCAATGCAACTAAATAAAGAGGGATCATCAGCTGGCCTGCAATATTAAACTGCCCCACTGCAAGAGCGTTCTAAACTGGGAAACGAGATCAGAGCTTTTCGGCCCAAACCTGGAACCCGAGTGAATCTGGTGTCACATAAAAACTGGATCAGTCTATGGCTTTCAGTGTAGTTACACAATGGTACAACTCTCTCCTGAGGGACTGCAGACCTCCCATCCATCAGGAGCACTGCCTCAACCATTCAGCTCTCCTCTTTTTAACATGAGGAAAGTAGGAGCTGGCAATCCAGATTAATACATAACATGGATTTCAGCTTTCCAGCAGCTGACATAGAGGGTAAGACGAGTTTCACCACAGCACCCTAACACTACCCGGTACCTGGGCGGGTAGACCAGGAGAGGACCCTCTTTATAGACATACCCAGATTCCAAAGGCACGTCTATAAAACCATTCAGCCATGAAATATCCACTGTTCATTGTAATAGTTTCTGTGGCCTTTTCAGTGGATTCCACAGAACAGTTTACAGTGCTAACACATCTGAGGCAGCAGCAGGGGGTGCAGTGCTTAGAGCTGTTGACCGCCATTCCAAAAATCCAAGTTTGAGCCCCACCTCCTGCTGGTACTACCTTGGACCAAGGTACTTACACTTGAACTGATACAGTAAAAATTACCCAGCTGCAGCATCTTAAAAATGTGAGTCACTTTGCAGAAGAGAGTGAACTTAAATGATGTATTTTTATTATTATTATTATGATTATTATTATTAGAGTGCAGTAGATATAGCAGAGTAAGAGAAATATCAGTGTATGAAAAGGCACAGCAGTATAACAGAGTATACAACAATTTTTCAGTATCCAAATTTTCACTATAAAGACTCTTGAAAATGAATACTGATATATTTTGGTATCCAAATGAAAACTTTTGCTATGACAAATTTTTATCAGAAGCTTAAACATAGCAAAAAAAAAAAATTTAAATAAATGAAAAAAATGTACAAGTAAATATTGTACGGTACCTGTGGGTATTGTAATAAACTCTACTGCGAGCTGTTACGAATTCACCCAGAGCCAGACGCACGTGCATGGGTGTCATCGGCCATTTCCACCCATTTCACTTTTTCTGAACAAGTTTGCACTGTGCCGCCACATTTATTGCACATTTCACTTTTAGAAAATAAAACAAATTATTGCAATGTCAGTTGTTATGTCAAATAAAAAGGCAGACGTAGCACGTTACTTTGACACACATCTGTATTCAACATCTAATAGCACGGAATTCCTGCTGCAAACCCCACACACATGCCCTCTCATCTCCCGTGTGCAATGCAGTCACTCTGGGGGGGACTAACATGTGAACTGTCCTATACTGTATATACTGTATCACCCAATATAAACATCATTAAGTGTTTTCTAATTAGGTAACTGGTATTTAGAGTGTTTTATTATGCTGAAATCATGGCTTATATAGGTGTTTTTACAGTGGGCCAGGAGAGCATTATTTATTATGATTTATTTGAGAAATAGGCATTTGGTATCCAAAAAAAATTCAGTATCTGATGCATTTTCAGGGACGAATTAGATTCGGATACCAAAGGATTACTGTATTTCAAAACAGGCAGAGGTAACACAGCGTTTCACTAAGCCAGATTCTGGACAGCCAAGCACTGATGGAGATAGACAACTGTTGTTGGGGAGCTCTGATTTAACCAGTTACTAAGCAATCTCTCTTGGCCAAATACCATCCAGGTCTGGAAACAGCTCAGGCTGAAGCAGTGAAGTAGAACAGAGTAACCCGACAACCAGTCCGATGTGGGACCACAGAGACTGCTGGTGCACACAGATGCTCAATGGGTCGGCTTGTTTTGAAAACGTCCTTATTCCTACACCTATGATCAACACCAGTGGCATATACAGGTTCTTTTCTGACCAGGTAAACCAGCAGAGGTTGTGGAAAAATGTTTCTTTATTAAAGCGAAAGTGTTTGAACAGAAAACCTGTCTTTTTAAAGTACAAAACTCTTCTCTGTTTGGTACAGTTTTCCTGTGAAGGTCATACCAGTTTATCACCTGTATCGCAGCAGCAGCTCTCTACTTAGCTGAAACCTCCCTAAACTGACCTGAATCCAGATTGTTATAATTCTACCCAAAATGACTGATCACACTGTAACAGTACAAAGTACTTACCAGGTCCTCATTGGAGGAACAGAGGAACAGTGTTTTATTGGTCTTTATTGCTGAACCCCCCTCTGTATTCATGCATATGCAAGCAGTATAAATTGGAGACTGAAGTGGAGGGGGGGGGTCAGAGCATTTTGACCCCTTCCCTTTTGCCAGTAGTAACTACAGCTGTGTTCTTTTCTCTTTGTTAGACTTATAAGTTTATTTGTATACAAGTTGGGTTTGTTATAGTTTCTTCCACAAGGTTCACATTCCTGTGCAGGACAACTGCACACCACCAACAGGTGTCAGTGCAAACTGTAAAGAGGCAATGAGTTAATTTCTACTGCGCTGCATCCCTGAGTTTGTTAGTGAAACTTTCAACAGTTTCCAGGAAACAGCAGATTTTCACCACTGGACACTGACCCAGTGCATTCATCGGTTCAGTAGAAATCACTGGAGGAAAAACACCATCGCTACTGGCAACCCTGCTGCCACAGCAACAAATGGTCACAGATGACCACATGGTACAGCAGCACAAATCCGAGTCGCTTCTTTTTGTCGTTTGCTTCTCCCTGTCCACCGCACAGGCCACTTGGCTCTGTCTTCAGTTGTTAACAACGCAATCTGACTATCACTGCCTGCATTGAATTGACCCGGCTAGAGCCATCCTCCTCCTCGTGTTGCTAGGCAACGTTTGCACGGAAAACCCAGGTGAACAGGCGATCCCTCACAGAACACGAGACGATTCTCTCAGTGCAGCCCTTACAGCCATGATGAAGAGCATCAAAACACACATATGCATTTCACCAGACATTTCACTAAGATGTTAAACCTTTTACCATGATGTTGGGAAATGTGGACGGTCCCTGGAAATAACCACGTTTACAGACCCCACAGTGTTACAAGCAGAGGCACCACTGCAATTATGTAATGAATGAACTCAGTGACCTCTCCAGGTCACTCTAGGTAAAAGTGTGTAAGCAGCTAACAGGTATGAATGAGCCATAGGGCAATGTCACTTCACAAATAGGCAATAGACATACCAGCTTTGTGTTGGGGCAACATATTTGTTTAAACAGCAAACAGTGGATCAGTGTCCCCTCATCTTCCATCACATGTGGGGTTTTGACACCCATCCCCACTTCCACAAAGGTGTGTTCATTTTTCCACTGCCTCTGTCTGCTTGTGCGATTCCTGGAATACAGCACATCCCCAGCCAAAGCTAAACTGTAAACACTGCCAGGTGAAGGACTGCTCAGCAAAATGACCACAGCAGTGGGCCACAGGTAGCAGCACTTGAAGGACCAGTGTTCAACTTCTCCTTTAAAGGCACCCTTGATCAAGTTATTTACCATGAACTGATGCTGTAAAAGCTTACTGGGCTGTATAAATAGGTACATCGGAAGTGTCAGGTAAATAAATAAATAACAATAGATTTTCAGTTGACCTCATTTCCTGCACAGATATGATTTAAAAGGATAGAAACACTGTAATTAAGACTGCTGGGAAAACATGACAAATTCGGGTTGTTTAAAAATAGAGGTGCAGTGAAGAGAACTGCACCTCAACTGCAGACCTGCACCTCATGCTCAGTGAAATGACACCACATTACATTGCTGTACCTGAGGCAAACCTGAAAATACCCTGTATGTGGGGTGTAAACATGTACCCCCCGTTGAGAACTTTGAACACTCTCCCTCAATTGCAAGCAGCCACATTTTTTGGCATGAGACTTTCATTTTTCATACCTCACTAGTTGCCCAATAGGCCACATTGTATTGATAACCACAGTACAATACCATACCACAAAACACCAGGGCACACATGGACCACAGTGATGCATCACATACAAACCATGGGAAAATTTGTGGTGCTCCTGAACCGCCTGTTTCTGCAAGGGTTCAAGGTGGGTTGTAATTGCTGTCTTTAAAGGTATATCCTTCATCCCTTTAAATTTAGGTTTAAATTTTGAGGGACTCGCATTCATCATTCTCTACCCTTTAGGACAGAACCTAACAACCACAATACGCCCAGGGACAAGCTCTGGTATCCATTAAATGCCCTGAAACAGGGCCCAATGAGCACAGAACATGCTCTTGCTTGAGCTCTACCTGTGTATAGAAGACAGGGGTCAGATATCAGTCCTCCTAAAAAGTCATTCTATATGTAAGGGCAGCAGATGACATAGTGGTTAGAGATACCAATTTCAGACACAGAGTCTATATCTGCATCCCACCTCCTACTTTCATGCCCTTGATCAAGGTACTTACCCTAAACCAATACAAGAAAAATTACCCAGCTGTATAAATCACTTAAAAGTCACTTTCTAAAAAAGCATCAGCTGCACAAATAAATGAAAACAAAGAGCATTTCTGACAATAAATTTCATTTAGGAAATAGCAGATGAAAAATATATGGCTTGTCCTCTTGCTCTTCACCACTTAGTTCAACAGAGAAGATAACTGAATGCCCTCTGAAAAAGTGTAACAGAGTACACATCCATACCACAGACCAGGAGTGTTTTGTCAAAATTAATTTGCACAAAGGAAACAGCCATTATTAGCAGCACCATCAAGAACAGGGTTGTGCTAGAAGTGCAGGGTGGAAAAACAGGGTACAGCCCAGATGGAACCCAAGATTGTCACAAGGTAAAAAATATGCAGAAAGTCTTATGAGTCTTTCTAGGTATTGTTCTTTTGGAGGGGTGGGGATAAACCATGCGCAAATCTTTTTTTCTGCTTACTGAAGTGAGCTGAGGACTCCTCTTTCCCAGTTTGAGTGTAGTGCAAGGGACAATGGCGTAGGGTGGAGGCAGAGTAGATGGAGGTAATACTTCGGGGGGTAGGAGGTGGCCGTGAAAGAAATCATCCCTTTCACGAGAGTCCCTATCCCAGCTGATCCAGCAGGGAATTTACGCAAAACGCGCTGGGTGCATTGTGGGGGAGGGTCGCCAGTTCCGTGCAGGGAGGTAACCGTGGAAAACAGGCAGAGAGAATCACAACACAATGGTGAGAAATGAAACAACAGAAGACAGTAACAGCTATAGGCTAATGAGGTATTCATGGGGCTCAACCTCAGACAGACAGCTGTAGGGGTCCCAACACCCAGTCTGTCTGCAGGGCCAGCCCAGGATTAGGCACATTACACTTGTTTAGACCAAATCTGATCACACACAGAACCCAAAGAGTTGTCTGGCTTTTGCCTTATTCACAGAATATGGACTTCAGGGTCTCCAATACTTCATCAAACGTGAAGTATTAGAGGTCTTGGGCTGCTGCACTTTTGAGCTTTTTGTTATAGGATTTGGGTCTTTTGATTTACATCACAGGCCACAGTGATAACCGTAAACATGAAACAAACCACACACACTCACTCACCAATAACTGGAAATCAATAAGAAAGCAAAACAACCTCTACAACCAGCTCATCTGTTACTGATTTCCTCATTCATCCATGTGTTAACATTATCCACTAATGCTTAAATACAGATAACTCTCACTACCCAATCTCTCGCTATCTCAACATTGACTGTAACAAATTGCTAAAATTTGTACCAAAAACTCAAACCACACACTAACAAAAACGTTTTAGTTGCATGAGACTCTGGGCAGAGTCTGAGGATGTAGCGTGAGCTGCAACCATATCTCAGCTGTTCTCCCAATAGGATCACGTTTCATGCTTGCAGTGTTTAAACATGTTGTGCTTCATCACTCATCTTCTCCACATTATTAAGTGAAAGATATATTGATTAAGCCCCTTTAACATATTATTTCATTGTTTATTTACACTGCAATGGACTGACATCCCATCCAGGAGTAGTTTCCTAGCATAGTGACCTGTGATTCTGGGAGAGGCTTCGGAACACTGCCACCCTGCTCAGGATTGTGCGGCTAATGATCCTGGATGGATGGATGGATGGACGGATGGACGGATGGACGTTTATTTATGTTACAGTAGGTGTTTGTTGCAGTATACAACAAAAACGTGATTTTTATGCGATACTGTGCAGTATCATTACATACTGCACAAACACACCCACTAATGAGATCATTAAGTGTTTATTAATTAGGTAATTGGTGTTTTAAATGCTTTTATTGTGCAGAAATCCTTATATAGGTGTTTAAGACTGTTTTAGTGATATTTGGGGGAAATGAACTGGGAGACTTGTGAGGTGCTGGAAACACCTTATTATATTTCCCACTTAAAATAATGGAATATAGGCTCCCTCTTTCTGAAAGTTTATCATCAGGCACATTTTCAAGAACAGATTATACTTAGATAATGAAGGTTTCCTGAGGGTTTCCTGTGAAACATGCATAACTGAAATTGCCTTGGATTTTACAACATCACTGGAGAGGCTTTCTCAGAAGACCACAACAGATGCACTTGCTGCCAGTAACATCTTCCCAAAATCACCTTACCAACAGCAAACTGTATTGTGTTCAGTTCATCACAGAAACTTCTACAATGAACATCTTAATGTTGATAATGAATTATTTCAATTTCTCAATTACCGGATGCTTTTCATTAAAGCAAATTACAGTGGGTAAATCACTGTAAGTGACTTAGCAATTATACAACGTGGTAATTTTTACTACATCAGCTCATGGGAAGTACCTTGATCAGTGATACTACAGCAAGAGGTGGGATTCAAACATGTGACCTTTAGGTGTTAGCTATCAGCTCTAATCACTATGCCACTTGTTGCCACCAGACATAATCAGAACAGCATAGTGGAAACACCAGACTTACTGCCCTTGCGATAAACTGAACTAACCTTTATGCCAGTTTTCCAGATGCTGCTCAGCTATGGCACCTTTCTGGATCACTGTGGTGCTCAATTCAGCTGACAGTGAAGGTCTGAACCCCCTGCTGCCCTCAAGCATCCCAACCCAGACATGATGATTAAGACCTTTCAGTGATCAGTGACATCAGCCTGTCTCTTTTCCACATGCAGAGATGAAGAGAACACCTGAGCAGTCTTGCCATTACAGCAGAGTGAACCCATGAGCATGTAGGACAGGTCCAGTGAGCCAGGCCCCAGAGTGTCAAGCAAACACACAAACCAAACAGAAACCACAGAGACACACCGATTAACAGAGGTCCCAAGGTAGTGCAAAGTCAGCGGAACCTTGAGGTCAACGGAATGGGGAAGTCACTGGTATGTTAAGCTGCACGCATTACTAAAACCCGGGCCGGGAAGGTCGGCTTTTAACCTCTACTACAGGGGATGAGCTCCATAGGCTTATGGTCTGTGGCCACGGGGAGGATATGAACTTGAGATCACTCAATCACCCATCAAAGAACAGTAAAAACTGCTCCCTACAGACCGCGACAGTCAACAGCAGGAATTTGCAAATACACAGTAAACTCAACAATAAATCACTTGTTTACTCAGCTATTCATCCACCTGACACCTACAGGACCTGATTACTCTGTAAACCCCAGCAAGAGTGCTCTCCTCCTCCACCTCTGGCCACCCACAAGCAGATCAAAACTCTTTACATTCTTGATTTTGGTTCTAATGTGGAGGAACAAAACACTTATGCTCCTCAGAGTTGCTGAATCCATTCCAGCATTCAAGAAGGGTCTCAAACATCTCTTTGAGAGCCATTTCTCATCTGATCTCTTGACAGCTACATAAATGAGTCAAACACCATCTACTTTAATTATCTTTATATTTGCTGTTTGAATGACACTACTATAGACAGCTACTTGAGGAATGTGATCCAGCAACATGGTGGTATCAGACAAATAAGCTAAAATGCTGTTGTTCATATACTTTTGTTTACTGTAAGTTTTCTAACTGCAGTCCAGTGCTTACCTGCTGTTATTATATGAACATTTATTCTCTAAATACAGGCACATGAACTATGGACCAAGATACAAGACACTTACAAAATATGACTTAAAAAATGCACTTATTCAATAAACAGCAAACAACAAGCAGATCAATGGCAGACACCCAAGACACCAGTGCCCCCACAGTCCACAGACTGTGTTCAGGTCTCAGTACGTCTCTGTGGACTGCAGCCTGAGATGGGGTTCGGTCCAGTCCAGTGAGATGAGCACCTCACCACCAGCGTCCCATGGCCATTCGCCGTCCACAGGTCCAACCCCAGCAGGCGATGTGAAGTACACGGTATTTATCGGCTATTGTGAATAAATCTCAGCACGTAGGACACACAGGACAGGAAGCAAATAACCCGGGAGATGGAAGGATGGTTCTGATTCGCGCCGATTTACACAAACGACCGACTGGAAATAAATTAAACACCCGGGAAAGGGGGTGCGGGCAGCACGGGGTAGAGGGTGTGTAAATACGACGGTTATTCCTTCTCTCTCCCTGTGTGTGTTTGTTTCGCGGCTCACCGTCTACATTCTCGCGATCGCTGATGTGCTGCAGGTTCCAGCCCGTGTCATCGCGGCTCAGCGGCTCCGGCTCCGGGTCCGAGTCTAGCCGCGCGTGGGCTTTCCTGCGGAGTTTTGGGCTGGAGGCCACGCAGCAGGACGCCGTGTTGCCCATGTCCACCCTCTCAGCATCAACCTCTGGAGCACCTTCTCAGCAGCAGCAGCAGCAGCAGCAGCACCTCCTCCTCCTCCTCCGCGGGCCGTCGTCCCTCCCGCCTCTGCGCGACCCACAGGAAACGTGTCTAAATATTCAGTCATTAACATATGAATGAAGGAGCCCGGGAACAGAAGAAGGGATGAAGGGAGGCCGCCCTCCGGTCCTGCTCACCCGCGTGAAGATCTCCACGGTTCAGTCAGAGAAACATCCAGCGCTCTATCACAGGATATCTGACCGTCGTGACAGCCCATAATAATCACCATCTTAATTTCAGTAATAGCAATAAAAATAATAACAATGTCGTAGGAAGGATCCCTGCTACCGCATCTTCATCGTTTTCGGCTCCTGTTTGAGCGAAAGACAAGAGGTTTGAAATCCGCACAGCGAGAGTCAGGAGCGTCACAAAGCCCCGCCCCTTCAGTTTTCCTCTTTAGAGGATCATGGGAATTTGTCGGGCCAGTCCGCGTGAGCCCTGCTAACCTGAAGATTCCCGCGACTCTGTTCGACTGTCGGGCACCTGGGCGTCTTCTGTGTGCCCGTTGCTCCCTGCATCTCCGGAGCATTTTTGCCATTACGTCAGACCTGTAAAGCACGTCCATCACGGTAAAAGGCTCTTATAAAAATCCATAATTCTCGTGAAACCACACTTCTTCACTTCAAATCTCACCGTATCATTTATATCTCCTATTTAAAATACATAGATCACAGAACACTTTAGATGTCATACATCACAAATACAATCCAAATATTATTAGACAATACGAATCAACAAATAACAAAACATGGCTTCAAACACATAACGTTTCAGTTTAAGATCAAACTCTGATCAAAAACACTGCACCTTCCGCTGATCCATTTTCTGCTCGCAGCCATTGCTGTACATCCAAACACAACCAAACCAACACATCTAACATCCCCCCTCCAAAAAAAACACACTGCCACAACACCTCACATCAAACTCCAGCACACATTATACACCATGTTAATGACAACAATAAAACATGAACTAAAGCATCCAATTGATACATTAAAACCCTTGAAATCAATTAAGAATCAAAGTTTACAAGGTCTCTCTAAAGAGTCCCATCCTGCTCACTTCCCAGATTGGATCTCCAGGACCATCCGAGGAGGAGGTGGATATGATTTTTTAACAGTACCACTGACTTTCTCAGATCCAGCAGTTGAGGACACAGTGGCTTCATTTCTGTTGCTATTAATAGATGATGTGGTCCATTGGGATGTGATCTCCAGAATGAAGGTCAGCACCTCCAGGTCAGAGGTGACGATTCTCACCAGGTTCTCCATGGCTTGATCTCTCCAGGTGGGAGGATGATTTTTCAGCCATGCTGGTGGGAGGAATCTCAGAATTGACCTTGGAGGTATGGTCGACCACCTCAGCATTGCTCAAGGACACAAGAATCATGGTATAACGTGAAAAAATGCTCCAGTTCTCGGGTTAGTGTCAGTGCTGTTCTGTCAAATTCGGTTTAAAGCAGCCAGTTTGGAAGTTTTCTCATTCAGGGGGGATATGGGAATGTTTCTTCCACACACTGAGCTGTATTCAAACCTACAGCCAACAGAGTGACTTGAGCTGTAAGGCACCAGCGTTACTGTTTACTAACATGAAACGGGCAAAATGGACTTTTTGTCCACAACAATTGTGGGACAAAACACTAGCATTTTGCATAGACGACCGCCAGCAATCGTCCTGTTCAGACTAATGGAATTAGTTCAAGTCTGTTATTTTACCGTTAGCACTTCCCTTGTGCACCGAACACACTTCTCTTTTACAGTTCTTACAGAACTCAGTGACATGGCACACTATTCGTAAAAATAGCTCCAGTGTTTGTTCTTTTGGCACACAGTATAAATTTAGATGTACCTGTCAAGCTAAGGAATCAGAGCAACAGTATTTCTGGAAGATAATAGAAAAAAGGAGGCTTTTTACAACAACTGCTACACAGGACCACAAATCAAGACTTTTTTATTGTCTCTTATACAGCAGCTACACAAGGGAGCACAAAACGAAGATCCTCAGGTCCGTGGCGCACAGAACAGGGCAGAAGAAAAATCAAAGAATGAATAATAATAGCCTACACACTCCTAGGGATGCAGTTGACACACAAAATAGAGACTTAATGAGGGGTTTTATGTATACATTTGGGGGTCTACATATGAAAGCCAGGTTATTTAGGGCTTGTTAAAGTGGTTTAAAGTGGGTTCATCATGAAAGACAATGAAAACATTGATGATTTTGCAGGAGATGTTCTCAGCTTTTTTGTCTTCCATTCAGCCTTTAAAAGGTGCCCTGCCTCACACCTTGTGTTTTGTTTCCTGCTTTTGCCTGGTCAGGGTTGAGACAGTCCGGAGTTCATCACAGAACAACTGGCTGCTCAGATCCTGGTTTGGATGCCGTCCATTGCAGGGTAGCAAAGAGAGTCATCAATTCACCTGAAACATGGCTGTAGACTGTGGGAGGAAACCCACACAGACATAGGGAGAACATTCAAATACCACACAAAATAATAACCGAGGTGCCATGAGAAGGCAGCGCTACTCACTGTGCCACCATCCTGCCCCCTGTAGAAATGAAATCAGGTTAAGTTGTTAACAGCAGCCTCCTTTATGTGAGTTTGGCAAACATCTTTATCACACATTGAGGTCCTGAAAAAATGTGCCACCTACTGTTGCACAGATGTGTTACAGCAGCAGAGGCTGCAGTGCTGGGACGGAGGAGAAGCCTCTGTACCACTGGGGGACGTCTCCTGCACCAACCGACTCACATCCATCATCACCAATGCTGACTTGACACCAGCAAAGCAACACAAAGCAGAGCCAGAAGACAAAACCTCTGATCTCTTTACTTTTTTACTTGGAAACACTTTCCTCTGAAAGTGATGCAGTGAGTAGTTTCCTGCTAGTTTCTCTGTGAAATTAGCTGAAATCTTTTGAAACATGTACTAATAAATCCCTGCTCTGTGAGTCTCACAAAGACAAGGCATAAATAAACAAATGTTGGTGCAAATGATATTAACGTGTACAGTAGATCCGAATCAGACTGATGTGCATCGGATTGGTCTGGATTTGTGTTGCTCTGAAAAAGCAGAATGTCCACCTTCTCAGCACCAGCCTCCAGAGCACCTTCTCAGCAGCAGCAAGGATGGAGTCGTGAAGCTCTCAGTGAGAACAGAAACACAAAAAAATTGACTTAGTCTACTGTCTGTACTGCAGTCTTGCCTGGTCCTGCATTGGAAAATGTTTTCCCTTCACTTGTGCACTACAGCCCCCCTCCCCCAGGTGTTCATCAACTTACATATAAAAAACAACCAGTTTTCAGAGACAATATGAACGTCACGATCCAATACACACAGGCTGTTCACTTGTCACGTCATAAAGCTCCAAAATTTCATCATGGATGGCTAACAGAACCTTCCTTTGTCCACTCAGTGCCATAAGCAATGGCAGCGAGTAACCACGAGGGGGTGACAAAACCCACAGGCGTTCCGTGTCACACGCCGGGCTGGGTATAAAGCAGGGGGAATTGTGTGTGGGTTTTTAAGTAGAATATAAACATTACGTGAGTTAGTGATTCTATCAATAATCTTTTATGTTGAGTTTAGCAGTATACATTTGAATCGCACCCTTAAGACTGCAAAACTATCGAGCCTCAAAACTCCTTATCCAACTGTATAACGTTTATTTATGTCTCACATGTATCGTTTTCATGTTACATCGGGTTAACTGACCGCTAGAGGGCGGCACGGTGCGGCTTGGAAATTTCCACTGGTAACGGAACCTCGGCCGGCAGTGTGTGTTGTAACCCGAGTCCCGCATCGTCCCATTGCCCAAACTTGCGCAAAACTGCCCGGAGATTCGCAACCGAATGGTCTGTTTTAATGTGCAAAATATTTAACCCCGTGATTTTGATCTAGCGTCATTTTGGAAAAGGAGCTTGATACACATTCACATGGTTGTCTCTATGGTGGTCAAGCCACCAAGTTCTATAGAAAACGCACATTTTTTGGCACATTTCACGCGTGGTGTGCAGTGTTTTCAGGGACGGGAAACACACCCTTTGGCTGCATGACGTCCCCCTGCCGCACAGCGCTCCCTGGGGGGCCTCAAGCGCAAACACACCTGATCCGGTATAAACACCTGACAAGTCTATGGCCTACATGGGTGTAGTTGGACATTCATTTGCACAGCTCACTCTGAGATTTGGAAAGGAATTATTCTGAGGAAGCTGTGCAGCTGCTCTGGTCATCTTGGTGGTAGGACAAGTATGGCAGTAATTTTCATATTTTTGTTTGCAGTTTTTGTTCCAAACCAGCTCTGTGGTACAGAAACATGTAAATGGAAAGGTGAGATCAGAGCAAAAATCCCCCACAGCCAACCAGAAATTTTGGAAAAATCTGATGAATTGAGAAATTACTCAAAAGGCCACTGCAAAAACAGAGCTATAGGGGTTAATGTTAATCAATATATTACTGTATTTGCAAACTACTCCTGAAGCACTTGGGAAATTATAGACAATGTGAAAGCACTGAACATATTATGAATGGTTGCGTGGGCAGAAAAATGCTGTTCTGAATAATTTGACATTAAATAAAGACAAAAATATACAGAAAAACACTTTATAAACAGTGTATGTTTGTGTGTTTCTGCATTAAATTTGTCAGACAAAAACCATCTAAGTGTTTAATGCCAAAACCCATTTAATAAAAATGTTCAATTGGAGGGATGTTAGTAGGTGGCAGTAAAATGAATGCCTGTTCAGCCTTCAACAAGCACTCCAAAGCCTGGAGTAAAAGCACAGCATTTACATTCAAATAATATTTTCGCACAGGACTGGATAACTTTCAACATTTTAAATTACGCTTTGTGGACTGATTGTTCAGCTATGCAATACAGGTTTCTAGAAAAATATGGAGAATTATATAGTATTGCATAACAAGTAAGAGCTCTACTGTCTGCTCTGGTTCCTCCTTGTCATCCTTTACAGCACTTCAGTTCATTGCACACAGGAATGTAATATACAGCAGAGAAAGGCAAAGCAGGAGAAGCATGACCAGGGGCCACACTGGGGGGCGCTGTCCTGTGGCAGGGGGTTGCTGCAACGGGGCTGCCGTGCTGAGCTTGTTCAACTAGACGTCTCCCTTTAGTTACCGGACCCCCTCTGGCTGGTGTCCTGTTAAGGCGGTGTCCTGGGAGCCGAAGCGACACGAGAAACGCACGTGTTGCAAGGGAGGGGGCAGTGCAGCTGGGGGGTTGGTTTCGATGCACCTCAGGCTCCTTCTAGACCTCGGACCACACGCTGCTGGGTTCTTGGAAACGGCCGGGGCCAAATGCGTGACCTCTGGGGCCGTGGCACCGCAGTCCGGTTGAGTCATATGGTGTCGTTGCACCAGCTACTCGGCCTTGTGGCAGTAAATGTCCTTCAGGGCCTTCAGCTCCTCTATCAAAGTCTTGTTTTGGTTTTCCAAAACAGCGACCCGGTTTTCCAGGCATTTCACATATTCTTTCTTCTTCCGACGACACTCCCGAGCCGCCTCCCTGGAACACACAACAGACAGAGGGGGTGGTGTGTGAGGTACCAGCATTCAATGGAAAGGAGAACGAGCCTGCCTCACAACCAGGATAATGAGCTATAAATCAACTATAAACATAAATACAACCCAAACTTTTTAAAATAATTCTGCTAAAATTTTACCATTCTGGGCAGTCTCTCTGCCACACACACAATGTGAGAAATTCATTTGGACTGTGGAAGAAATCCAGAGCATCAGGAGGAAGCTGGGCCAAAACTGACAGTGGTGAAATCCCAGTGCTATCAGCTGTGCCACCATGCCTCCTAAAAAGATTATTAGGTTTGCATCGTTGAGGGCAGTTGTGATCCTTCAGCCTCTGGGTTATACATTACACTGCTATAAAAATTACCACACAATGAGATTTGCTCTCTGAAACCATCAGTTCAACTATTATAGCCTTGACTTGATGCAGCTACTGAAGTGTTTCACTATCATTGAGCACAACACTGCAGTGGCAATCCAGCAGTAGGAACGGTAGTGGTTACCTGTTCTTCATGAGGCGCACTTCCCGCTTGCGTGTGGCCTCCTCTGTCTGCTGCTGGGGGCTATGCAGGGCACCTGGTGATGCAGCCATCACTACACTTGGGGCCAAACTGGCAGCAGGTGTGCGAATCTGGTAGGCTGGAACATCCCCGGTGGCAGCTGGAGGACGGATACACAGAGAGGTCACACCGAGGGAGACGCAACATGTTTCAAACACTTTATTTAACAGACACTTTTCTCTAAAATGACAACAGATATTACGCAATATTTAGCAGGCAGCTTTAGTCACCTTACAGTCATTCACTCATTGCAGCAACAAAGCAATGTCGTGCACACCAATTCACCTGAAACATGTCATTAGACAGACACTTGGAAGAAACACCTACAAACAGATAGACAGCATGTAAGCTCGGCACAGACTCAGCCAGATTCAAACCCACATCCAAAGTCACAGAGTAGGAGTTGTGAGGCACCAGCACCAGCTGCTGCACCACACTGGCCTAAAACCAGGTGAAACTTTAAAAAAATCCACAACTAAGCAAACACAAAAGCTGTTAAGTACTGTGAACTGCTACAATTTTGTGGAAATAATTTTTTAAAAATGACAGAATAAAAGCAGAGGTGATAAAGTTGAGCACGACAGCTTCCTTAGAACTCTTCCATCTGACACTGTGTCCTCTTAATTTAATGTCAATTATTTCAAATATTTCAGAAATATTCTGTTTCAAAAGATATTAATCCAACACAATTTTTTTGCATGCAATGTAGAAATGTGGTCATTACTAACAATTTGTAACAGAAAAGCTGATTAGAGAGGCACTGTGTGCCTTTGTGTTGTGTTTGTCTGGGGGGGGGGGGGGGGAAAAACGCCCCCACAAGT
>UFQX01004323.1:876776-889049 GCA_900497675.1 Arapaima gigas | reverse complement strand
CGTGTGTGTGTGTGTGTGTGTGGGGGGGGGGGGGGGGGGGGGGGGGTAAGACGACCCCACAAGTGTCAGCATATTAATATCATCTCTCGTGGAAATCAAAATCAAAAGTGGACACACTTCTGCAGGTGGAGTCGAAACCCAGTAAAATGTGACCAAATAATTAAATTTGCCACCTAGTGAATTATCATCATTCTGAACTATGGGAGTTTTTCAGTGCGAATAACCCAAAGTAAACGAACCTGCACGGTAACAGTAGGCTTTTCTTACGACACACTTGATAAACTCAGACCAAAAGTGCAGCTTTCGCTCCGACACCCCCCCACCGGACTGACGTCAATGCGCACGTCACTGGCAGCCTCGCGCGCACTTGCAACTCAACTGCTACAGTTCCAGGAAAGCCAGTGACGCCACCGGGCGTCTCGCAGAGTGGGTGGAGCTACAGAGCCGCGCGAACAACACCTGTATTTTTTTTTTAATTTCTTTCTTTCTTTTAACTTCACTCTTCAACCTCAATGACATCGCAGTTTATAGACGACAAACCGGCGACCGAATCTCTAAGAAACACTGCCGCATTTACAGAGAAAATCACTGTTGACCCGTTTGTGAGCTTTATAAACTACAAACGAGACAAGCTTCATCCAGGCATTTTACGTATTTACAGCAAAGACAGCGGTGCCGGTGAGTTCTCATTATTAAACCGGTTTATTCAGTTCATCGGCACCACTTTCCACTGTTCGAACACCCCCGTCGTTCTCTTCAGATACCAACAGAAATCAAGTCTCTCTGTGCGAGCACTCCAGCGAAGACAATAAAAACAGTATAGATACCTGACGAATCGGTGTCGTCTCCGGTGACAGCCATGCCTGGTGTCTGCTGGCGCAGCTCAGACGCTCCGCTGCTGCCCTCGTGCCCGGACGGGGCCAATTAACTGCTCTATGTGCACCACAACAATTAAGGGAATTGACATCACAATGACGTCACCAGCCAGGGAAAGGTCGGTCACACGCTTTGCGTTGACATCCCCCCCGCCGCCTCTTTCACGAGGCCCCGCCCCTTTTGGCATTACCGCAGGGACATAGGACAGCAGAAGCCCCCCCACCGGGGGTTGGATCCTGGCGGGAGGGGTTGAGCTATCTTTAGATCTCTTGACGCAACTCATCTTTTTACATAAGGGCTCTGCAGCAGAAAGGAGCAGATCCAACACCCTTTCAGGAGAGGCAGTCTTACAACAGTTTAGCTCCAATCTGCATTGTATTTTTACATATATTTTCTGAGGAGTTTATTCTGCATGGAATCAATTTAAAAAAAAAAAAAAACACCTTCCTGTCTTATTTTGACAATGTGAGAAGCGCTGAGAAAATGACTTAAGTCTCAGTTCCTGGGGTTATGAGGTCGAAGCCCATCATCACACACCACGGATAAGCAGGAAACACATCAGCAAAAAAGCCATTAGTTCCAGTTCAAGTCCAAACTGCACAGGAAACACATTTCTTCCACCTCTCCAGTCTTTATATGTGCCGTTGCAAAAGGCTCACATACGTGATAAACGTGATAAACGTGATAACTGCATCTGAGGAAGACGACATACAATCACAGAGATGCATTTAAAGCGCAAGTTCTTAGCCATTTTTCAACTCAGTTCTGACTAGACCTTGTCTGTCGTTGCACTTTTACACTGTTCTCTTCTTAACAGGACCAGTTAGTGAACTGCAGAGATTACATATTAACTTCAAATATCCATGTTGCAATCCACCATGCTTTAGTCACTGACAAACCCATGTATCATAATGTAAAACATTTTCATTTAATTGAAATTCTGATAGTTTAATATTTCAAACATGCAGTAAAAAAAAAAACTATTTGACAGAGATTATTAGGTAACTATGTATAAATGCAGCTGCTGATATAAAACTGATGTTTTTTTCTATGAAACAAAGTTACATGCAAGGGTGTAGTAGGAAGCAACATTTGTTGTACTAATATACAAAAAATATCTAGCTGCATTTTTTGTGGTGGTACACGCCATTATGCTTTATTGGCACCACTAAAAGATCAGAGATTGCATTAATTGACAACTAGGACAAAATCTAGAATCTTCCATCACTAACTTCATATGGTCAATAGTTTGGCGTTTTCAGTGATGATTTTGGCAGCATAGTGACACCATAGGTAGGCTGTGTTTTCTGACATGGATCTGAATCAGACTCAAGTCTTTGTGGTGTTTGTTTGGGTTTTCTCCACATGCGGTTTCGTCCCACAGTCCACAGATCTTGCATCAGATGAATTGATGACTTTGAACTGCTTCTATTCACTGCATTTTAGTTTATTTTTATACATCACTCTTCTCACCAGAAGGACACAAAGTGCTGAATAGTGTTAACAGGAAAAAATTCATTGTTACAGGGTGTGATAAACTGCAGTAACAGTAACTATAGTGTTAACCAGCTGGTGGCTGAAAAGAGCAACCAAAAAAAAAACCTCCCAGATGCAAAAGGAGAGAAAAACAAACCTCTGGGGTTCTAAGTACCAGTGGCTGCTCACTGCTCCTTGGCATTCTAATGCATTAACTGGAGACCTGTTTAAATGTGCCTAACACAAACACACACACACACACACACACACAAAAAGGAGTGTGTGTTATATTGCTCTGATATATAAACAAGTCAATAATTATACAGGTAAATTCCATGTTATGCACAATTTATTCCTGAAAACCCTGCAAATATTGGAATTAAGCATAATAGGATGCCATTTTATATTATTTTAAAAGGTAAAATGATTTCCTGGTCAATCCAAAAACCCCAATCATTAAAACACTGGAAAACACTTTATAGCATGTGCAGCACTACATCACGCAGCACACATAGGGGTATTCACAGCATGACACACACAGGGCATCATGCGTCACACACGCACACACACACACACGGTATCATCCCCTCTGTTCACAGTAGGAGATCAGACCTTTCCAGAGATGTGAGCTTTTTCCTAAGCTTACTAGATCCCCCCCGCAAACATTTCTACATTTTTTGGCCCCAATTTGGTGGATTTACAGTTACTTTATGTGATTAAAATGGTGACACTTCACCAATGCGTAGAAACAATGTGAACACAAGATACTAAACAAAAGATATTAGTAAAGTATGTTCCTCACAGCTTGCTGTACTTCACAGCTTTACGCCACAAGGCAGTGTGAACAGGAACAAGTTACTGTGCCACAAGTGAACTCAATTTCTTGATTTCTGGCAGACAAATTTCTGCATTAAAGCAGGGCATCTATTGTGCAAACTGAGAGCTTGTATTAAAAGTTTAGCTGTGTTATAACAAAATTGCATTAACTGGGGTGGCATATACCAGAGTTTCTCTACAGAGAAAACTGAAAAGCATTGCTGAAAAAAACACTGCTAAAGAACTTCAGTTAAGTCAGACATGGATGTTTCTTTCTTTGCTGGATCTATCTCTGCAGTACTTAAAGTTTCAGTAGCACATTGACCAGATTAATTATAACCATGAAACCAGGTCCTCCCAACAGCTCAGAAGCAAAGAGTGCATCTACCTTGTACGAGCACCTGGCTTCCTGGGATGAAGAACTGCTGAGCTGCGTCTCCTGCAGGGGCTGCATACTGTAGTATTGTGGCCCCTGGTGTGGGAGTCCCAGAGTTCGACATGGTCAGGGTCTGCAGGCCCTGGGGTCCGTCATTCCCTGGGCTGGCAAGCTGGATTGCACCCCCCTGAGTGATGGCGACTGCAAGAGGAAAAGACAATGCAGTTCACCATCATTCAGCTGGAAATTTTAACCCCACCGCCTAAAACAGACAAGCAGTATTCGCTCACTTGGTCTTCACAAAAACTACATGGAAGTTACAAGAAGTGGAAATCTGCTAAAACTGTGATAAGTAAATGAACTCAGGAACTGGTCTGGTCACTAAGAAAATGGTCTATGGTTTAAAAAGGACTATGCATTACTGTACACAAACTAGAGAGGTTCTACTTGTCTCTCATGATTGTGCAGTTGCTATGGAAACATACGGTAAACTCACTATATTGCCCAGAGCTTGTCTGGTAAATGGAAGCAGGAGCTGCAACTGAGGATGCACTAGCAGGAGCACCATCCTCCTCCGACTTCTCCTCCTCAATCTTGGGGACTGCAGGCGTGTCGGATGACAGCTCATTGAAGATCCTCCTACATGAAGTAACACAAAGAGGGCATCTGCTAAGTGCTGCTTTGACTGGACACCATGCAAGGGCAGCGCACAAATTCTCAGCTCAAAATGCAAATTAAACTGAAAATTAATTGTGCTTGTCTGTGTTCCATAGTGACAATATTAAATTACCAGTTCTTCCACTTTTAAAAGAGGACCACTGAATTGAACTGTCAAATTTGTCTGCTTGACTCCATTTACTTTGCAATAATTTGAACATTTTAAAAAAAGTTGGGAAACATTTACTTTCACAAATAAGCGATTAATCAGTTTTATTTGTTAAATAACATTGTTTTTCAGTTAACATTAAATGTATTTTTATACATTTAATATAATGGAAAAATAAGATTCTGCATGCTGTTGAACGATCCTGATAAACAGTTCAAAATTACTGTGCATCACAGTTAGGTTGTGTGTGTTTCTTGGCAGTTTCCTAGTACCTATATGATGGGCGCCTGGACAGAATCTCTCTTCTCTTCTGTGTGTCTGTGACTGTCTCTGCTGATGCACTGTCTTCTGACTCTGCAATTGCGGCAACCTAGGATCCCACCCCCCGGAAAAAAAACAAATCACAGCAATTCAGTGCATGGATTTGAAATCAATTGAATTTGCAGACTGCAATAATAATTTAATCTACAACATATTTTTCAGGGATAACAACCATTCTGGGCAGCTGTCTAAAAAGCATGCAGTAAACTAGGTAAATAAACAGGTACAGTATCGCCAATTGCCCATTCTGACTCATACAAAACAAACCAGAGCCTTGAATTGATGGGCTAAATAGACAAATCCAATCAAGAGTATCACTACTGAGGTACCAACAATATCAGACAGCTTTTTTTCCCCTCACTGAAAACATCTCCCGCAAAAAAAGAGAGATGAATAACTGAACAATGCATATATGCAGTCCATACGACAGGTGACAAAGATGTGGAGAGTTTTACCTGCATGGTCTGGATGTGCGGGGACTGAATGACAGATGGCTGCGGGGCCTGGATGACCCCTTGGACTTGCAAGGTCTGACCCCCAGGCAGCTGAACTACAGTGACAGCTGGTGATGCCGAGCCTCCAGTACTGTTGCCTACAGACACCTTTAGCCCACAAAAGTTATTCATTTAGCTCATTCACTATTTAGCCAACAGATAAATCCACACATAACACTCCTGTCTGGACATTCAGTGGTGGAATTACTGGATGGTGTTTTTTTTTATTTAGCATAGTATAAAACTTTATTCATACCCACAGGTAAATTCGGTGCACAGCAACTGAGCACACAGGATACTATCACAAGACACTAATATTCACAATAAATAAAATAAAATAAACCCTAAATAACAATGCTAAACAGAGAAATGTATACATCTATAATATATAATATACATTATCTAATATTGATATAGCTGTAATGATTATAACAGAAACAGGTTTACAATAACTAGTATTACTTTAGGTGTAGTTGAGATGGTAACAAATTTCTGTGGGACCTTTTCCCACATATGAATTTTTTGAAGAGGATTCGCCAAAAAGGTGAGATCCCACACATGTCTTGACACCCATTCTTTTTATAAGTTTTTTTTAAAATCTAGAGTAATTGGGTTTTCCCCATTATTGGCAAGAGGCCATTCACCTGCACAAGTGAAGAAACAGGAGAAGTAGTAGATTCGCTCTGAATGACAATTGCCTCTCCATCTGAGATGGAGTCATTCACACCCCCATCGGCCTGAGTGGTGACTACAGTTTCCATGGTCATTTGACTGAAAGGAAGAGAAACACACACACACACACACACACCATTTGCTCTCATCTTTAAGGTCAGCACATAACCAGGACACAGACTAGCAGACCAGCACTGTGGTAAACAGGTGGGTGCAGGCATAGGGTTACAGGCCATCACTGTTCAATCTAAGGGTGTTTGGTTCAAATCCTACTCCTGAGGAACCTTCAATCTACATACTATTGCATAAGCCATACATTTTAAATGAGTAAATAATTATAACATTGATTATCCAACACTAAGCTCTTTTAGACAAATACTTTAAATAAAAATGATTTTTTATTAGGATTAATAAAAGCAAACTTTACCAGAAGACAAATATTTTTGTTAAGCTGAAAATACTGTAGTTCACATTAAGAACTAGTACTTAAATTATACCATACCTTTATTTAAACATGTTCAACTGATACAAATGAATGAGGCCTCCTGTCTCTGGAATAAGTTTAAGCAGTAGGCTTATGAAGCACAGGTTGCACCAAATTTTGCTGGAGGGGCTATGCCTGCAAGCAGCATTGTGGATAGAGAACTAGCTGAGAAAAAGTTCAGATAAGATGAAAAAAACCAAAGATAATATATTTGCTGACTTCTACAGGAAAGTAAGTCATTTGACTCCCATATCCAGCGTTGCATTTTCAACCACAGAATTTATGTATTAAAAATAACTAATAACACGTTTCAATTCATTCATAAAATATATCTAAAATATGTAAAACAAAGCAAAGTCGGAAATGTTTAGCCACATGATGCATCCAAAAAATGAAGATTGACGTGGAGCTCGTGCTCAGCCTCGTAAAGAGAAAATTTAATAAAATATTCTTGTGTAACACTTCTGAGCCTGAGTAAGAAACACACTGTTAGCAATTCACTTATAATAGTAGTTTTGTGCTTAAGTTTTTGAAAATTTAAACTCATCTGATGCAATTATTGAAACTTTATTAGAAAAATATATTCAAATTATCAGTGTTTGATCAGTGTAAATCCTCACAGCAGGGCTGGTGTTAACTAGTAATCCGGCTTTATGGGTGGGGACTGGGGGAAATATTAATGGACTAGTTACGGTCTGTTACTCTTCCAGTGTGACTGTGTACTTGCTGTATACCGTGTTTCAGTGTGAATTTACTGTACAGCAGTGTATTAGGGAGTTGCAGGGTGTTGTCTCGGTCGGACCCGAGGAGGGCGGGACACACCGTTTCTAGAACCTTCTTTCTCAACGACGCCATTTTAAAACATGATAAACAACTAGATAACTGCACGTTTGTTTGGGTTTGAAATGTGCCAACAACCCGCCATCGGCTTCGTTTCACACGAAACTGAACCGAGTTGTCCGGATAAACGTACGAATTTACACACAACATTGTATACAAAATGTCGAAAACTTTCACAGAAAACAAAAATGTAATCTTAAAATCTTATTAAGTTATGTTACAGAACTACAGTGGACAGTATTCGTGCGCATGCAGCATGGTACACAACTATTACGCATATATCTAAAGGGGGTTTCAAAATATTAATAATCAACCGCGAACTCGACGCCCCAGGAGCAGTCAGGCGCCTCAGCCATCAACCGACAGGCGCGCGCAGCGCTGGGCGGGACGCCCGCGAGCGTCACCACCACGTCCGGAGGCTCAAGCTGTGGTCGTGAGCGCGGTTTTTTTAGTAAGAAAAAACGTTCAAACTTTCCCAACAAACATTGTCTAAAAGAGTGTTAAAGAGACGTTTTAAAACCGTTTTCCGTGCTTTACATCCGGGAGCACCGTGAGTTGCATACTGTCCGGTGTTAAAAACAACTTTTCTAAATCTTAATATGGTGCTAGTTCACTGCTTCCACACTTAAGGGCCTACATAAACAACCGTGAGCAAAACTTACTACTACTAAAATTAATTGGGCGATTATTTAGTAATTTAAAGTTGTGCAATTAGCAAAGTGTGATAATTTACCAAGGTGTTCGACGGTAAGAAGGTTCTGAGTGGTGTTGAGAAGTCAGCGGAAAATTGGGGAAAAAAGCCAAACAAACGGTGGAGAGAAGTTAGAAACGTTTGCATGTGTGTTGTGCTACAAGGAATTAAACTTGTGGAGTTCCGCGCGCGACGGCTGACGGCCACTCCGCCGTGAGCACACGCCTCCGCTCGTGTGTCTTTTTATTCCGCCGTCCCTCCACGACTCTGCTCTCCTCTACTCTCCTCTCCGCCTGTCCCAGCGTCCTGTCCTCCTCTCTCCGTCACAGCGCCTGCTCTCACTTACCGGCTCTCCTACGTATCGGCCTCGTCACTGATTACGGCGGGCTGATGGCGGCCGATGCTCACGTAGTCCCCACGTCAGCTCTGATGATGATGCGCTGGAAAATGTCGGCTAGGGCGCGAGAAGCTCCGTGAAAACGCGGTGGCGCGCGGGGCAGAACGGGGGGAGGGTGGGGGGGCATGGGGGGCGGGGCCGCGGTGACTGACAGCCGTCGGCGGCGCGGCCCCTTTAACTGCAGAGGCGCGAGATGGGACAGGAAACGCTTCACCATGGAAACGCACAGCGTCCAAATTTACTGTATTACAGTTATGATTAGGATTCATTTCGGCGTGACTGTTTTTAACAGCTTTAACTATTATTGTTTATAAATGGTACTCCCTCAGTCACCAGCTAACGTTTTTGTGAAATTATTTCTGTTGAAACAACGTACTTACCCTGAACTGATAAAAATTGTCCTGCTGTATAAAAGTGTATAATACACTATAAGTAGCTTTACATTAGAATTCTCTTTAGAGAAGCAAAATAAACGCGTAATGCGAACAAATCTCAGTTAAAATCGTGTAACGCAAATGGGGTTAAACAGCGTGTTGCAGGAACTCATTCTGCCTGGAATTTCCACCAGGTACTCAGCTCCTAAATTATGTGGCGTTTAAATGGGATTAAAAATTCATTCATTTTGCATCTCTGGGAACACTGTTACCTGCTACGTCGTGTGCAGTTAAGTCCAGAAAAAAGATTCAATAGAGTCCTGAATGTCGTCATGGTAGATGGGGGGCGACGGGCTTCTTACTTTTATTGACAAAGTACTTGGGCAGCGAGAATCGCCTGATGTTTCAGATGTAAGTATTGCACTGATTTGTATGCATTTTCCAAAACCTGCTGCACTGGTGTTTTCTCGCCCGCGATAGCTCTCTCTCTCTCTCTCTCTCTCTCTCTCTCTCTCTATATATATATATATATATATATATATATATCAATACGATTTAAAGTTCAGTAGGTAGTAATGCAGTAATAATTAATAGCGTTCTCTGAGGTTATAAAATGGTCTTTGGTTTTAGAAGGACCCCTAGTGGTTTTAAAATATTGCTGCGTACAAGCGAAATCCTATGCACATAGCCTATGGAAATATAATTATTGATTTGCTTTCACTATAACTTTTATGCTCTGTAAGATTTCTAAGGATGGACACTCATGTGATATTAAAAATAAATTCTTAGGTATTTGCATCATTCATTAAGTATCGACATGACACCAGTTTTCCATCAAATTGCTATTTTTAAGAACTATTTGTACATATTATTTTAGAGTAATAAAATATATGAATTGTCCAGCATATTACAGTAAATAAATGTTTTACTACTTGTGGGCTACCAGTGGGAACAGTAGTCAAACACAATGCAGTACTCAAGTACAACAACTGCTCAAAAACAATTACTCAAGTATAAGTAGTGGAGGAATAAATACCTGTTAGGTTAAATGCTACTCAAGGCTATGAAGTTAGTTTCACTTAAAATAATTTTATTTATTGTTTTGAACTACTAGCAATGTTAAGATCGTATGAAGTTCAATAAATTAAATCTACTTTGAATAAAATTAGATGCAGTCAATACCAGTAATCGGTTTGAAAAAAAAAATCACAGACCACACGGGCATTGATTATGTCTTCCGCAGATTGTATTTGGATGAATAGGCAAACAATTTTAACACACAGGGCACCTTTCCGCTCACTGTTTTACCTCGGTTTATCCGCCTCCCATTGTCTCCAAAGGGCTGTTTTTATTGCTCTGTGAGCTGCTTGACCGAGAGCAGCACAGGTGTGGAGCACTAAAGAATAGACAGAACAGTTTCTCTCGCTGATCCAGAATGCCCCCATGTTGGTTTTGTTTGACTTGCCAAATATTCCAGTGTGTCTCCCTTCCCTCCTCGTTTCTCTTTGTTGCCTTCTTGTAGCTGTGTGTATCATGTACAGTACTCTGGTTATGGTCTGCAAGATGGTCAAAGGATCTGCACCCTGACGCCTACAGGACTTGATCATCCCCTCCACCCCACTAAGAGACCTGTACTCCTCTACCTCTGGCCACTTGCAAGTCCCTCTCACAAGAGGTCTAATATCTAAAGTCTGCTGTTTCTCAGTTTTAGCTCAGATGTGCTGGAATGAACTCCATCTGTCCCTCAAAGCTGCTGAATCCCTCCCAGGATTTTAGAAGTGTCTCAGAACCATCTCTTTCAGACTTTAGGAAATGTTCTTTCAGTGTCTTGTGTTCAGGGTTATTTGGATAGCTTGACTTCTCAGTACAGTTCATGTGTGGTCAGATGTGGTGTGTGTTGCTCCTTAGTTTAATTTGAGGGCTTCTTGGTCTTTGCAGTTAAGTTGAATAAAGACCAGCTGTATTTTAACATCATAAAATGTTGCGTAATTGGTTTCCACACAAGCTTTATAACAATTCAGATGTAATTAGTTTAAATATTTTAAGCTAAATGAATACAGTCAAACCCTGAAAAAGGCTAATTTAAGTTATGAGAATTTGACTTTACAAGGAGTATCATTTAATACTTCATGTTATGAGGCATTTCTTTGCATTTATGGGGACAAAATTTGAATTTTGTGCTCCTCCTATCATTTGAGCATTTTCATTTACATTTATTCATTTAGTAGATGCTGTTCTCCAAAGTGAAATAGTGATTATTAATTATGCACAGATGGCACCTTTATGCAAGGTGACTTACAGTGCTAGATACATTGTCCCAAACTACCTATAAATCGTTTGCACGTTCAGCACTGCAGTGTAACACAGGTGCACATGTGTCTACACACACACACACACACACACACACACACATTATGAGTCACCAGTTCACCTAAAGCACATGACTTTGTACTAACAGAGAAAACGGAATCCTCTGGAGGAAAACCACGCAAAAATGGGGAGACAGAGAGGGATTTGTTCATGGAGCAACATTTGTATGATTACTTGCATAGTTATCTGGTGCTCACTGGGTAAGAAAGTGTAGTGCAGGAAAGGTAAAAAGTAAGAAAAAATTATATTTCACCAAACTGATTTCACCTTAAAGTGGTTACATTTGGTATAAGTATTGTTAGTGCTGTGCACTGCTGCAGCTCAGTGGCAAAATTGCCTTGTTTGTCCTGCTCCTGTGCAATTAGGTGGAAACTGCCTGCTGGCACAGGTTACTAAAGTGTGTAGCGCTGTGAGTGTGTGCTTGTGTGTGTCTATCATGCTCTTGGGATTCAGTTAATGTGAAAGTCAAAGTCTTATTTAAAAGAACAAGATAGCAAGTGGTCTTTTCTGCAATTACTGACCTTGACAAAGCAGAAACCTCGCTTAGGGTGGGAAGTACTTGTGTGCCAAATGTCAAGTGTATAGCTTGAAAAACAAAGTTGTGCATAAAGAACAAACAAATGGACAAACACAAATGAACTGAGCTTTATGCATATAAAGAAAAGTGTTTATGGTTTCTTTTTAAATTTTAAAGAAATTGCAGTATTTTTATAAACATTTAGTATAATGTTTTTTTTTTTTTACACATGGTCGTTGGATAAAAGGCTGTTTTGTGGATCTGTAACTGCAACAACAGTGCCAACAAGTGGCGTCATGGCTAAAGATGTCAGTTTGTGGTCCGGACATTCCAGAATTAAATTTCACAGCCAGAATAAATAGTGTAGTTGTCAGAGAGGCCCTTGAAAACATGTACAAAGATAATTTCTGACACCACGTGGAGAAGTTCAACTCAGCGACCTGGGCTCAGTGTAACTCTCCATACTCAGTGTTCAGAGGAGCACCACAAGGTGGCATTTATCAGCCAGATTCATATAGGACAGCAATGTGTGAACAGAAAACAATCAAAATTCATCAATTTGAGGGCTTTACTGTATATCTACAGATACTATATTAAAATACTTAATTATGTTTGGGTTGGGGGTTTGGAACTGGGCTCGAATCCTGCTAAGTCCATGTGGTGGTTTCCAAAGTCAACACAGACCAAGGTAAGAGGGAAACATGGACAAACATTAAAAAAAAAAAAAAAAAAAAAAAAAAAAA
>UFQX01004323.1:828138-876716 GCA_900497675.1 Arapaima gigas | reverse complement strand
AAAAAAAAAAAGGAAAAAAGGAAAAAAAATAAAAAAAAAAAAAAAAAAAAAAAAAAAAAAATATATATATATATATATATATATATATATATATATATATAATGGTTGTTGATCTATTTCAGTCATAAACTGGTTCTTTTGAGCAAATTAAACTGGTCTGTCTTGTCCTGCACAGCTGAAGCAGTTCACAGAAATCCAGTGTCAACCAATGAACCGGAATGAAGAGACCCGCACTAAAGTCAAGAGGTGCTAGCAGGTGGCCTTATGGGTGGAGTTATTGCTCTGCAACAGAAGGGGTTGGGTTTTAGTCCTGTCTCCTACTTAGTACCCTGAATCCAAGTGTTTCCTCTGCTCTCATGCAGTAAAAATTACTAGTAAATCATTATGAAATATCTTATCACACTGTCTAACATCGTGTCACCTTGGAGAAGGTAGTTATCTTGTGAAATAATAATAATAATAATAATAATAATAATAATAATAATAATATACACAGAGGGAGGTTTTCTGACTGTGGGGAATGCGTCCAGCTTTGTCCAGTAACCATGATGAAAGTAAGCTGCTTTTGGAGAAAAAAGGTATTTAAGGCAAACCCCCCCCAGTTGAACTGTGAGGGCAGGAAAGGATGCAACCTTTCTGAATTTTAATCTACAGATTAGCACTGGGTCAGTCTAGACTCCCCATCACTCCAGCTGCCTGAGTCCACCTGCAGGTCAGACCATCACTCCGGATTCACCGGTTGTTCTCTTTTAGTTAAACTGTGCATCAGTTGTGTTACAAGGAGCTTAAGAGAAAGTGTTTCTCCTGGTAAGGGCAGTGGCTCTTTCTCACCATTACAGAAAGAGCTTTAATACTCATTCACTGTCCTTCAGAAACACATTTAAAGAAGGGAGTGTCACTGGAAACAAATGTGACTGCGAGCCCATCCTGGAAATCACTGGGGACTAGGCTGTGAAACTACACTCTGGATGGGACGCCAGTACATCATAGGGAGGCCACACACGCTATAGGTAATTCAGAGTGACGAATTAAGCTGAAACACATCTTTAAATTGTGGGAGGAAACTAGAGCACTCAGAGGAAATCCACACAGTCATAGGAAAAATATGCCAACTCCACAGACTTGAGTCAGATTCCTGTTGCCTTCATTAAGAGCCAAAATTATTCAAACACTACAAAACATTAATCACATTAAAACACTAACATAAACACTAGCAGGAAAAAGTGCTTCACGTTCTCATCCTTTGTTCATAAAACAGATTAACATGTGAAAGCGACTCATTCAATCGCGTGAAGCCAACTTCCAAAATAAAATGTTCATGGCATTTCGACCTCCATACTTCATATAAATAAACGGGACACAAATCAGCATCTTTGGGATAGGCATCCTCAAAAATTAATTCAAACAAACAATAAATTATTTCAAATTACAACCTCTAACCGTAAATTTTAAAAACACACAAATTACGGACACACTGGAGACGTGGGACATTTCCCGCGCGCGTGTGTTAAAAAAAGAGAAAAAGAAAGAGAAACCCCTGCGGCCTTTTTGTTTTGGATATCACGGAGGACAATATAGCTGGACGCAGTGTGGCTTTTTGTGAAAATTAGTAAATAATACCGGTAAAAACTAAGCTAACGGGGAGAAATAGCTCAAATGAGTTATTAACAATAAACATAGGTGTTGTCATGTAATATTATCTTTGAATATATATCTATTTGATCATGCATATTGGAATTTGTCTTTTTCCACATTTCGGTTTTATTACAACAAAATGGAGAGAACAATCGGTGGTTTAAGGAAGATGAGGTTTGAATCCACAACCAGATGTTGCTGCGATTTGAGCACAGTTGGCCAACTGGTGGAAATGCGTCGGGTAGAAGGTGATTCATTTAACTACTTAAATGAATTATGTTAATGAAGGATCAGCCAATCCAAAGCTGGCTTCTGGGCTTGAATTCCAACTTCGAACTCAACTTTTCTGGACCAAGCGAGAGCAAAGTTCCCGGGTAGTGCACAGTTAAACACAACAAAGTACTCTACTGACTTTTCCACGACCCCCACAGGTCTGACTCCTTTGCTTTGAAAACACGCCCGTGTCCCCAGCGTGGAGATTATCTTGATGGTTTCTTTTGAAACTTATTTTTAATTTGGCTCGTTTCGCCTTTAAGGGCACCCCCTCCCCCCACCGCCCCCGCATTCCCCGCGCACACCCCGCACGAGCTCTCCGCGGGAGCTCCGCAGCCAGTCGCGCGGGTCTTAGTGGAAGGAAAGGAACGCGCGCTGGAGCGTGAGACGCGTTACCCCCGCGATGGGCCACCGCGAGGGAGAATGAGGGAGCCGCGGGGCGCGGAGAAGAGCCCGGTGCGTCGGTTCAGCTGCGTGTCGGACCCGGGACCCGGCGGGCCATGAAAGTGACGGTGTGCTTCGGGCGGACCCGCGTGGTGGTCCCGTGTGGAGACGGACACATGACGGTGCAGTGCCTTATCCAGCAGGCCGTGATGCGCTACAAGAAGGCCATCGCCAAGGTGGGGCGCTCTCCCGCACACCGTCCTTTTTGCAGAGCTGTGCTGGACTGTGGTGAACTGCGCTGTCCTCTACTCGTTCACTTTTACGCGAACTTGTCTTGCTGCTGTTTGTCCGAGTGTTTGTAGCTCCTCTGTTTGTCCCGCCTGTTGCTGTGCGCCTCTGTATCGCGCTGTTTCGCCGTTTTGCTGTGTTCTATTGTGCTTTGCTTGTTTTACTGTGCGTTACTGTGTTGCGTTGTTCACTCGTTTTTGACGTACTTTGCTCTGTTTTGCTATTCTTTTACTGTGCTCAATTGTGCTTTACTGTGCACTATGTTCTTCCATGCTTTTGCTGTCGTACTGTGCTTTTTTTTTGTTTGTTTTGTTAAAACACTTTCACAAACGTCAGTTGTTGCCAATTTTGCCATTTTTCGATTTGAGAGGGAATGGAAATGAGTTTGTTTAAATTACTGCTGAGTTTCATTATTACACTTATTATAACTTCATCTTCAGACAAACAAGGTCTCTCTGCAGGCTTCCCTTATACAGTGAGAGTCTGGTCTGAAAGTGAAATCTTGGCAAAAAAAAAAATCCCGCAAATCAAATGCAAAGTTTCAAAGCTTCAAATGTTTTGCTAACTTCCAGTAAACATACACCATTCCTGACAACTTAACATCCACAATATCAGGATTACTCTGGACACCTTTAAGTTTGTGCTTAACATGCACATCAAGGAACACTCTCAAGTGATACATTTCTGTGCACCCTTTTGCAGCCCCACACCCCTTCATGTATCTTAATTGTCCCCCCCTTTTATTTCTCTAAGTTGTCCTTGAGAGGTACAGTGAAGCAATGCTGCTTCATTGTCTGGGCTATGGTTTCAGACCCTGATTTGTCAGTATCCCTGTTTACGTTTTGAATTCATAGCTCATTTCCTAGTGGATTCTCATAAAACAATGCAATAAAAGCTCCCTTTATCATATTTTATGTATCCATAACTTGCTCTCACAGTATCATTACTTCTGTTGTCATATTCATGTCAACTAGATTAGTGTGAATCTGATTGTTCAATCTATCAGGAAATTTAGCATAAGCAAAAAAAATGTTTCCTGAGACAAACTTGGAAGAATTCGAGTGTGTTTCCCCTGTTCTGCTAACTGACAACTTGTTTGTGAACTGTTCATGATGGTGGCAATTTATTAGTCAGTTGTGCTGATTATTTGTGGACAGTGGCAACTTGTGATGAAGTCAGTTATGTAAATTCCAGCAGGAGGAGTGACATTTTACTCTGTACACTGTTCCCTTGTTACACTCCAGTGTTCCCAAACAAGAGGGCTCTTCTCCAGTGTTGCCTTTTTGTCACTAGTTTAAAAGCATTGTGATTTGCCCCCCCCCATGCACGTCCTGCCTTCTGCATTGTTGGTTTCAGTTAACATTGAAACTGATGTAGCGATTTGGACCATCCACATTGAGCTGTGGTTGCTATTTTTTCTTTTTAAACCACCTTCTTCCTTGAGAGGTGGGTTCAGTGAGCTAAGAACCCCACAGGGATAGTTGGTACTTTCTCACCATTGTAGGAAAGTGATGCTTCATTGATGATGGATCTCTGCTCTGGTCTGTTCTTTAATAAGCAAAATTACTTTCTTGTCCTTCTGCTGTTAGACTGGCTGGGTTGACTAAGCTTTTCCTCAAGTTTTTTGTATAAATTTATAGATTTTTTTTTTTTTTTTTAAATCACACACTTTACACTTGTTTGCCACTTGAGTAAACAAAAGTGGTTCAATTGTAGATGCATCTTTAGACACTGGATGGTTAAAGCAAAGCTTGTCTGAAACAATTATTTTCCTTAAGCTTCTGAAACTGATTTACATTTTTGTACAGCAGGGTAACTTTTACTTCACGAAGGCAGTATAGGGCAAATCCCTCGATCCAGAGTCCCATAGCAGGAGGTGGAATTTGAGCTTACTTTTTTTAAAATGGTTGCATCTCTAACCATGTTGCCACCTGCTGCCAGTAAGATGAGCTGCAGCTTATGGCAGTATTATGGTGCAAGCAGAATTTATGGTCTTAATGTTTATTGTAGTTTATGTACTGAATTCCCTCTAAAAAGAATAAAATGACAGTGCTGCTCAACTGCAGGGTATGGCTGCCTTAGCTGGTGGGAATATTATTGATATATTGACACTTGATGTTAGGTGTCTACACTGTCTGATTTTCGTATTTACCCAATATGTGCCGCAAGGTCATTTTGACTGCATCAGTACAAGTGCAATACTTCAAGTGCAAAGTAGGAGTTCTAGCCCCTACTCCATCTCCACCTATCATTGTTTAGCTCTGTAGTGCAGCTGCTCTCTGTAACCTGTAGGGTTCCATATAGGGGACAAACTGTTATGAAATGTCTCCATATGTTCTGTTTTTGTGTTACTGTTCATGAAGGAAAATGAACTTTGCACTGTGTTCTGTAAGCAAGCGGTTTGGGGGGGGTCAGCTGTATGTGTCTTCATGAGACTCTGCTTGAAGGTGGCTGTTTCAGTGCTGCTTTTTGTCCCCTTGTGGCTTTTTTTGTCGTCCCTGAGGAATTTGCTATGCAAATAGCGGTACTTGGGATGAGAGGAAAGCAGGACAGTATAGAGCCTCTTGAACCTTCATCTGTTCCTTAGCCCTAACCACTACCCCACCTACTGCTCCAAGTGCTATCATTTGGCACTTCAAGGACAAAGATTCAAATCCAACCTCCTGCTTTAGCCCCTTGACCAAGGTAAATGTAAAGAAAAGCTTCGGTAATTCCCCCTAATCATTTTGATATTCCTTGTTCCTTACAAGGGTGATCCTGTTGCTTGGATGAGCATGCCCTGCTGTACAAATGGGTAGATTGGTGTAAAGTATGTATTGCTGTCAGTGTGTGCACCACATTAGACCTGCAACATAAGCATTTTTCTGCGGTTTCATTTTTGGAGTCCTTGAGTGATGGAGCAGAGCTTCCCCACGGTGCCTTGTCAGAAGATTATGGATTTAAATCCTTCTGCTGTAGTACAGCATTTATTAAGATACTTGTACTTAAATGATATTGTAAAAACTACCCAGATTGTAAGATTATGTAATACTATAGGTCATCTGGGACAATTGTCAGGTAACTAAAAGGTAATGATAGTTGTGGTTTGAGATTTAAATCCCAGAATGCCTTGCTTTTCTGCTGACAGGCTCATGCAGATTTTGGACATCTGAAACTAACAGTTCAGAGGCTCAGGTCTGGAGGATGATGTTCAGGTCAACAGCCTTTTGTGTGTAACATCATTACATGTTCATCTGTATGCCCATCTGTAAACACATTACTTTGGTTCCTGTGTTCTGCTTTGCAAGTGGTGCCACTCTGCCCATTTTGGCTAAGTTTTTTTTTTTTTTGGGGGGGGGGGGCTGTGTGCAAGGCAGTGTTTGATCTTTGGGTTCACTCTTTCATTTATTCATTTCAGCAGAGGTTCCCTGCTTCTCTTTTGGCAGGTGGAAGAAAAGTGTCCAGTCATACCCTTTTTGTGCTGCACCCTGTGACATAGGTCCACGTTTTTATAATATTGCTATAGCTGTTAGCTGTCCTGCAAATATAGACTTTTTAATATACAAACCATTCATATTAAAAGAGCTGCCCTGCCAGAAGTGATTTGCATATCCTGCAAGGTAAAAATTAATATTTAATTAGATGAAGATGCATTGGAGGAAGATACTGTTAGTAGAAAATGGCTACAAATGCAAACGTGAGGTTCTGGAGAGACTGGCTGCACCCCTGCAGGCATGTATGTCTAAAATTGGGTTTGAACCTGCAACACACTGCTTTACGTTTCCTTGCCCCATTTTCTCTTCAGCTCTGAGCCTTGGTGGTCAGAGTAGAAAGCAGTGAAGCAAGAGAATTACGTCTTGTCATGACAATCCTGTGGAGTTGAAATGTGATTTGATCCAGCAGTGGGGAGGGCCAGAGCTGCTTTCGTGGAGGGGGGATTTAGGGAAGTGTGTGTGTGTGTGTGTGTGTGTGCGTTCGTGTGTGCGTGCGTGCGCGCATGAGAGAGATGGAGAAGGAGGGGTATGTGGAACAGGGTTCTGTACCCTGCTGTCTGCCAGAGGGTTTGGTCTTGTTGGCCACTTAGCTTTCCTGTTACCCCTGGGGAGATCTGCAGAAGCACGATGGAACCCAAAACAAACTGAAAAACTTTAAGATGAAGCCTCTTGCTCTCTGCAGCTCCTATTGGTCAGTTCATCTTTCTTGTCACTTTCACAAGTGGTACATTATGCAGACTTTTTAATGTTTTGGTGATGTGAAAATGGCTCAGTCTCAAGTGGGGGGGGGGGATCACCACTGTTAATACTCTACAGTCATCTCTCTGGGACAGCACTGATGCCAGATTAGGCACCCAGTTGGAAGTGGTCATGTGACTTGGAATGACAGCACACGTTGGCTGCTCGAGTATAATATGTTGCCCTTGAGCGCTCTTTCCATATAAAGCTCTCAATGAATAGATCTCTTCTGTAAGAGTGATGTTTCTTCTTCTTTGTGCTTGGTGGTTTCACTCATAAAGGGTCTGAAATTGAAAGACTGTCAATTGTCAGTTCTGTCCCCAAAGTGGTGGAATGAATTGTTTTTCCCTTAGAGCTGTTGAATCTGTCCCAGAATTCAGAAAGAAAGGTCTCAATCCAGCATCTTTCAGAGCCGTTTGTCTTGATCTTGTAAATACTAAAATAGTCCACCATTGTCTGCTATGGTTATGTCCTTACCGTCTGAATATCGCTTCTATAGGCAGCTACTTAAGGGATGTGAAGCAACAGCATCGTGGTATCTGATGCAGGTTGTTCCGATCATCCTGTCTCTGTATCTAAAGTGCTTCCTCTGCCTTTGTATAGTTTTATACTTTTAAAAAACTTTTTTTGCCTTTGTTTTGGAGAGAAGGAATAAATGTAAACTTAAGTTTTGATATCAAGAGAAATGTCTTAGTTGGGTCAGGCCCTGTGTTTTTGTTCTGGAACAGGCGCTGCTCTGAGTGCTGGCTGAGCTCTCTCCTCGGGTTTTTCCATAAACACAGGAAGTGGCCCCGGTGTAAACTGGTCGTAAAAAGACGACTATGTTTATTTTTGGAGCCCTTTTTGGGGAGCTATTCCAGAGTCTTAACTTTCTGGAAGGAAAACCTTGTGTAGGTCTCCTTAGGTGCATGTGAGGTGCTTTGGAATTAATGGAGCTGTGTTTTAAACCCAGTGACTTTGCTGTTTGGACCCTCTGAGGTCTTTAAACTGTCCCAGAACATGTTAATACCAGTAAAAATGAGTGTACCAGTATTGAGTGAAACATGAATCAGTAACTTGGGAGCATTTACCATACTTGTACATAAATCTATGGTAATGAGTGGAGATCCCATGCGAACCCAGCAGAAACAAACTGAGGTATTGTGACTAAGTTGTTTCTAGCTGACTTCCCCCCCAAGGTGACTAGTTTGTCAGTGCTAGTTATACTAAGCTCCCAACAGTCAGTCACCTCTTGGGACAACACAGCAGTGAAGTCACCAACTCTTTCAAACACACATGCACACAATGGGCAGTTTAGTCACCAGTTCAGATCACCTGAAAGGCATCTCTGGACTGTGGGAAGAAACTGGAGAAGTTGGCAAAATGTGAATGTGGAAACGATGCACAAACTTTGCAGGACTGCACCCCATAGCCCAGGAGCAGTGAGGTGCTGCAAGTACAACTAGAAGATTAATCCCTGAAAGCTTACAGGTTCCTGTATAATTGAAGATCTTGGGTTCAAATCCCTGCTCTTTCTGTAGTTCCCTTGATCAAAGTACTTAACCTGAATTGATAAAGTAAAAATTACCCAGTTGTGTAGTGTGTGTGTGTAAGTTACTTTGAAGAAAACAGAAATTTAAAATATAAGCTAAATGCGTTTTGTTGCAGCAATTGAAATAACTTAGGCTCTGAGCAGTTTTGGGTTTTTTGGGGTCACTGCTCACTATACTTTTAACGCCTACCTGTTGACCCCCCCTCAGTTGCTCCCTCAGTAATTTGTGATCTATGGCATCATAACATTAATGGACGCTTTCTAATTGCAGCTATGGCATTGATACCCCCTCCTGTTTTATGGAGATTTGTCTGCTATAAATAGATCTGCTTCCCCTCTTCCTGGCCTGACACATGCGCTACTGTCTGCTGCTTACAGCCACCAACCAGCACAGGTTGAATAGACAAAGACTGAGGACCCTGGAGACGAACACTAATAATACCGTGTGAGGGAGGTGGGGTCTTTCACCCCTGCCACTTGCCAACAAGTAAAGCAGTGGTACCTCGTCATGCTTCAGGACCCCTGTGAATGACAGGGTTGCTGGTCCGAGCCCTCCCCCGTTAATGCTTCTTATTGGCGGGTCATACTGACAGTTTGCAGGGAATGTAGTCTCCCCCCATGACTGCTGTTGCTTGATATGTCTGCTGGGGTCATGTACCAGTGCGCTGTGGGGTTAGTGCCCATCTTATCCGTGTGTGCTCTGTTCAGGGTTATTTCAACCAACAGACGCAGTCTCTGAGGAATGTGCACCAGGCTTGGCTTGGTTGGGTCCCTGGCTTCTCGTGGCACTAGCAACCCCCCTCAGTTGTGTGTGAAATCCTACCCGAGCCACTATTTCCATTCCCAGCGTGGGACATTGAAAGCTGCCTGGCATCCTGAGATCTAAACCTCCAGCTTCCACCCATTCATTTTTATTGTTCTTAATTTCCTTCAGAGACAGCTGATCTAATAATCTTAACCTTTTTTCCTCTGCAACTATTTTATTTTGGGTGGGGGGGCAAAATCCACCCATTTGGGAGAACTGTGCAGCTGTTTTTCTGACCCCCCCCCCCACTTTGTCCTTGTGTCCACTTTACGTTGATTTTTACCTCAATTTGAAGATAAGACTGTGTGGTTGGGGAGGGTGGTGGTGGTTTGCAGCTTATTCATTAACAGAAAATTGGTGAGTTTAGGGTCCTGCTGCTTTTGTAGTGACTGGTCATGGAGTGCAGCTCATTCTCATATCTGACTTGGTTTCTTATTCTTAGACCCAGTTAGTATTTTCTTTCCCTCTTGTCTCTCATTGTCAAACTGACTCGTATCGATAAACGGACGTGGCCCTTTTTTGGAAGGGTAACAAAGGCGTTCATTTTAAATTGACTAATGGAAGTCGCTATTTTTCCAAGTGCACATTCACCAGGCCTCCCTCTGGGGCTGTGGCTTTTTTTTTTTTTAAACAATTTCCATACGCTCAGCACTTGCTTATTCGGTGTTTAGCTGCCAGACCAAGGAAGCAGATTAATCTCTCATTGCCCCAGATGAGGTGGGAGCTCCTGTGTCCAACAGCTGCCTTGCTCACTTTCTACTTCGGAGATCCTTTATGGGCTCTTTTAGAGCAGTTTCCTCTTTATCAGAACATTTAGAAAAATTAATAACCATTCAGTTAATGACATGACTTAAATGTCACTTTTGTACACTAGGCTGCTTACCCTAATTTACCCACGTATACACCAGAATAGTTTACTATATCAATTCAGTGTGTGATCCTTTCATTGGTTCTAACTGCTGTGCTGCCCATTTTAAGGTTGATGCATGTGAGTAATATTTAATAACTGTACTCTTACCTTTTAGGGTGGTAGTTTCATACTGATCTAATGCTGATGGCTTGAAAGTATGTACAGGTCTTGTCTTCTCTCCTGCTTCATTCCTTGGCTCCTTGCTTGATCCTCATGTTTGTGGGAACCTCCCCACGAGTGTGGCACACAACATTCCCCTACATACATGCAGTGAGAGTTGACTGAAAGTTGCTGAGCTACTACAGCTTCCCAACCTGAGTAAAACTTGTCGGTTATTGCATTTGGACTTTATATATATATGTGTGTGTGTGTGTGTGTGTGTGTGTATATACACACATACACACAGTTGTTCAAAGCCAAACTTTGTCATGTAGCCAGGTCAATTAATATAGGGGACTCATGGCTTCTGAAATTGGATCTTGACTGATCCACTAACAGTGATGGTGCACTGTAATATGCTGTTATACATAGCTAAAAACAATAATTCAAGCATATATTTGTGGGGGGGAGGTTGCCAGCAGCATGAAGAGAAGGTGGCATTGAAAAGTCAGGACTAAAAGCATCAGATGAAGCTGTGTTTGTGCTCAAATGTTTTGCCAATTAAAGATGGGTGAGATGCAGCTAGACACTCTATTGTAGCTTCTAAAAAAAGACTTTGCCAATGTTGTATGCCAGTTGTCACACATGCTATATGATACACTACATAGCCAAAAGTTTGTAGACACATGAACACCACACCCATAAGTGCTTGAGCATTTAATTTCAAAGCCATAGGCATTAGTATGCCTGTAACAGCCTGCACACTTCCGATAAGGCTTTCCACTAGACTTTGAGAACAAAACCTCACAGCTATGTTCCATTCGGATACAAGAACATCAGTGAGGTCAGGCAGTGACGTTGGGCGATGGAGCCTGGCTTGCAGTCGGGATTCCAATTCATCCCAAATGTGTTTTGATGGGGTTCAGGTCGACGTTGTGTGGGCCACTCAAGTTGCTCCACCCCGGACTCTGTTAACCATTTCTTAATGGGCCTTGCTTTTTGCACAGAGACATTTTCTGTTTCAGCATGATGTGGGCCTTCCTCTCTCCCCAAACTGCTGATATAGAATTGTGTGCTTCTAACTTTGTATTGTGTCACTATATACTGGAGCAATAAGGTTTCCCTTCATTGGAAATAAGGGTTTGGCCCAAACCATGAAATCCAGCCCCAGGCCATTATTCCTCCACCACCAAACTTCACAGTTGGCACAATGCAGGCAGGTAGTTTTCCAGCATCGGCCAAACCTTGATTCATCAGTCAGACTGCCAGATGGTGAAGTGTGATTCATCACTCCAGAGAATGCATTTGCACAGGAGCATGCTTTACACTGCTTTAGGCAACACTTGGGATTGCACATGGTGATCTTTGGCTTGTGTGCAGCTGCTAAGTCAGAAATCCAGTTTGCAAAAGTCACGACAAGTTCTGGTGCTAACATTACTTCCACGGGCAGTTTGGAACTTAGTGTCTTATAGCGGCACGTGTGAAGTCACTAATCTCTGCAGTACGGCCTATTCTACTGCAAATGTTTGTCTGAGATAGCATGACTATGCTTAATTTCATGCACCATTTAGTAAAGGGTGTAACAAACTACCAAATATTTTCATTAGAAGAGGTGTCCACATACTTTTGGCAATGAAGCGTAGTTTTCTTTGTCATGTTAACAAAAATCCAACTGTCTCTATTAGAAAAGATGGCACTGCAACATGTATCTCACCCAGTCACACTTGTTTGGTAGGGTTTGAGTTCTATGCCAGGTGTGCAGAGTGAGTTCTCTTTGTGCTGCAATATGAAGAAAAGTGGTAAATCAGTTCCATACCCACCTTTAGGAAGAATCTTGGGAGAGGTTTGCAAAGAGTCGAATTCAACAGGATGGCACTGACGCCACTCGTAAAAATTTAGCTCGCTGATTCAGATGATACTACAAAATAATAAATTAGATGCATTGGGTGCAGTATCTTGGTACACTGGTAGCAGAAAGCTGTAGTATACAGTACAGCATTACAACATCGTAGAACTCCAGGAAACGGCAGGCCAAGTTGAGGTGCGCAGTGTGATAATACATAAAGGCCATCTTATTTAATTTCAGAATGGTCACCTTCTCAAATATGCTGTTTCTGTCCCCACACATCTTGAGTAGTGTAACAATATTTTTTAAAATTAATTTTCTGCATGTAAGTAGTAGAATTAGTCTCACAAACTGGAGTTCTTGGAGTCATTCATGCTCATGTCAGATTCTTGGTCCTTGAACAATGGTGAGTGACAGACAAGGTGGCAGAAGCCAGTGAGCTTCAGGGGGAATACTTATGGTTTAATGTGGGACAGTCAAACTCTTGTCATATTAAGCACCTGTACATAACTTCAGGTCATCTTAAACTTAAAATGGTGTATTAGTTGACTTGATAATGATTTACAGGTATCCAGGGGCATAACTAACTTGGCCCTGGGGCAGATCTGTTGTAATAACCGATCATGTCATTTTGTTGAGGTAATGTAAGGTTTCTATACTGAATAAAATTTACTTGGCAGACATTACTTGTGCCCCAAAAATGCTGTTTTGGCTTTGTGGGAAAAATCAAATGTATTATGTTAAAAAGCAAAATCACCTTTGCTGTTGAAGGATGTTGCCTTTTTTCTTACATGTGCACATCCACGAAACAACATATACATAATGTATGAAGTGTAGCCTACATGGAAGCTGTAATACATATCCAGGAACTTGACTCCAGTGGCCCTTGCATGTAATTATGAAGTATATTGCACCATTGCTGATACAAGCAAAATGCCGTTAAGGGAGAACTATTTTATTTGGTTTCACTTTTTTTGTGACTGTTGCCTTGTAGACTTAATTCCCTGTAATCAATCACTACTTTATATCCCTTGGCACTTCCTTTCTGCCTTTCACCTGGGGCAGACCGTCTCTCCCCCTTTTGTACACCACTGCAGCTGTCCCACTATGTACAAGCATAATATGTTCCTGGAAATCAACTGCTAAGGTGAAATCTCAAAAATGGGAAATGTAATTGCCATTATGCTGTGAACTTTAATTACTTTGTGCTTGGCTGTTTGTGGAAAAACCTACCTTATATTTGGTCAGAACCAAGTGTGGCCATGCTGTTGCTCATACCCATAATTTCTGCACAACTTGCACTACGGAAGCTGTGTAAGTAGAGTATGCCACCCCAATAGGGTGCTGCACAAGATCCAGACCTGTGCTGCAGTTGTTTGGACCATGCGTCCATCAGCTGTTTTTTTTTTTTTTTTTTTTTTTTTTCCTCTCTCTGGGGTGCCACAGTTGGCAGCCCTTTAATGTCCTTTGTCACCCTGTCCTTGAGATACAAGGGTATACATTGTTCTCCCATTCAGGAGTATTTTTAGTTCAATAAGGTGTAGATGTTCTATGATGGCTCTGGGATTTGGGCAACGTGTAATGCCAGTGCTGTTAATGCCATGGTCTGTGAAGTTCTCATACTGCCCCAGAGCAGTGGAATTCAGCACATGTTTCTCAGCAATGTTCTGTGAAATCAGTGACTAGCAGTGGTGAGTTTGTAGAGAATCCTGGTAAAATGCAGGATTTCATTGTCATCCTTGTAATCTGGCATGAACACTTAGGCTTCTTTTTGATCTCCATAGTAATTCTTGAACATTCTATAGAAGCATATTCTTTGCAGTTGTCCATAACATTTTGACTTCAGTGGTTTAAGATGACTTCGTAACATCAGACTGCCTTATTGCTTCCCCCCCATGTTGCTAGGTGGTTACTGCTCTGTTTCACTCAGAGGACCTGGTTTGAATCCCAGCTCCTGTAGTACACTTATAGTGTTTAATATGTAATGATATAGTAAAGTATATGCAGCTCAATGTTGTGAGTTCCTTTGCAGAAATGTCAGATGAGTAAATTTAAATATAGGAAAGTTAAAGAACAGCTTGCCATAATTGGGTGGATCTTGATGGTATCAGGAACCAATGATTTTAGGTTGTCAGTTGACTTGGACTAACACAATGTACAAAAACTATTGTGTGCCATATGGGTGCTGAGGTATCTGGAACTGTGAAAAAGACTGGTTAGCACACAGTCAAATAATGCAGGATAGGTGCCTCCATGTCTGCTGTCGACCAGGCTGATCTCAAGGAGGAATAAAGAAAACTCTGAATCTACCCATCCTTGTCCTCACAACTGCTTCCCGCTGCATTGAATTAGTTTCTTTGGCTTGGGGATTTGGTATAATGTTCCTACTGCCCCTCTTCTATGAGGTGATATTGCTGAGTTTTCAAGTGTTGTGTGAACAAGTCACTGCACTTGCATTCTATTTTTTTCTTTTTTTTAGTTTTTACTTTGAATTGTAACAAGCGTGGAGACAAAAAGCCAACAATGCAGTGAAATAAGCTGCACCAATTGCAAAGCATCCAAAAACGAGTGTGGTCTTAAGTGATTAAAAGGTAAACAATACCAACACAGGTTCTTATAAAACTTCAGTATAACGCAATATTTAAACCCTTCTAAGTCCTCCTAGCCACAATTCTCATCTCAAGTGATAATTTATGTATAATTTCTGTTAATTTAGAGTGATTGAAGCAGTTAATTCAGGAGAATTCAACTTGACCTAACTCACATGACCGTGCTTTAGAAGGAGCAAGACCACAATATGGAATGCAAAGACAAAATATAAGCAAGACCTGTGATAATCCTACCCCCAACAAGGCTGTCGGCTGCTAACTGTTTACAGGTGACAGGTAGGGATGATGCCTAACTAGATGGCTTTGGCTATATCTCTCCTTCTCCCCAGAATTCACCAAAAGTCCAATAGGAAGAGGTGGGCTGGACCCAAAAACTAAAACCAGGTGAAAGATGGTATGCATCTCTAGCATGAAACAAAGAGAAACAAAATGTGTAATGTAAATCATTTAAGAACAAAACAAATGACTTTAGCACTTCTAGTAAATTAATTCACCACTTTCAACGTCAGTCCATCAGATCCACCAGGAAAGTGGTGGTGAATACCACACACAAATGTGGAATCCCCCTTCATGCAGGCACCTCAGTCAGGCTGGAAACGTGCAGCCCCTGGTTTTCCTTTGTTTAAAAGCTCTGACTTCATAGAACTCCTGTCTCTTATGGATGATTTCAGTTGGCAGATCGGGGTAGAGTCCCAGAGTAGTCTTTAAAGATGTTTCTTCACAGCTGCTTTTTTCCTTTGCAGATCCAGTTTTTGTGCTTATGTAACAAAGTCTTTGGACAATTGCTTGCTTTGGGAGTATGGCTAGGGAGTTGGTAGGGAAACTCAATCTATAGGAGCAAAGACAGATGACAATCTGACCCAGGAGTGCAAGGTAATCCTGCAAAAATTGTTTCAAAGCAATAATACCTTTTGGCATTTGAGCAGACCAACAGTTTTCAGATTATTGCAGTGTTTTTTTTAAATTCAATTTTGTCCATGTTTCTTGCTTTTTGCAGCTTTGCCTTTTGCTCCAGAGTGCCTGTTATATTAGCTTTTGAATGCTACCTTGTGCCTCAGTGAAACAAGTCTCTAGTTTATTCTCAGTTTGGAGAATTTTTTTTCTTTTCAGAGCTGAAATGACAGGTGTCGAGAGTTTGTCAACAGCTCTCAGCTGAAGATCCATGGAATTTATATTGGCTTCCATATGGTTCATTTAGTGTTATAAATTTCTCACTTATACCCCTGAGGAAGAGCTGGTTCAGCTGTAGCTCAATGGGTGGCCATAGCCCCAGTTCCTCCCTCTTCATCAAAAATATTCATTACACCCATAGTATCTTTCTATGGTACTGTTTCTTTTTCATTGCACTCGATTGGCAACCTTGTTAATTTTGAGTAGTTGTGTAAACTGTTCTGTTTACTGCCTTCAGGGTGTGAAAAGATGCACAAAAGTGATGTGGTTAGCCATGATCTATAAAGATTACAGAATTGGCAACATGTGGTTCCCCCCGAGATATTCCAGCTGTCATTCTTAAGGGCAACAGGAACATGCTTGGGGCAAAATACATGGAGTGCCATGGTACACAATTGCTCCTAAGAGCACTGTCTTGCCTTGTTACTGCTGCTGCCCAGGATGAGAATGTAGTTTGAATCTATGCAAATATCTGTAAAATTTGACTTTGTGGATGTTCAGCTGGGTCAGAACACTCACTTATTGACTGTTTTCTCTACTGTTATATGGTGCCGATTAAGTTAGAACTGACTTTTGAGTGGGTGCAGCAAAGGGACCATAGCTTTTTTTTTTTTTTTCTTCTTTTCTTCCCTGTTCGTTCAGTTCTGGCTGACCCACCTTAATGGGGCTGGTCTTTGTGGTCACATTCTTGTTGCAAAGATGAGGCTCATCTGTGGGGTGACCAGGTCTGTCTTATTTTTTTCTGTTATTTACATTCTCCCACATTCTGAGAAACTTATCCTTGCTCATTGTGGTCAAATTTCATCTGGAATTTTTACAGATTTACTGCATGCCCACATTATGATTTTAGATTATTTTCCCACTTTTTAAAAAAGATGTCAGATGTACAGGCTTGTAAATTCTGGCTGTGAGCCTGGTGAAGTGTTTGAAACGTGCCCCCCCCCTCTCACACACACCCTTGTGATTTTTTTGGATTTCTGTTTGTTGAAAAGACCCACTGAAGTGAGATGGCAATACTGATTTGGTGGTGCTGGAGGTGTTTATCTTTCAGCTTTGCGTGCCACTTAAGTTTAACTGCATGTGCTGACACAGGTGACCCGTGTGTGTGTTGCGCAGTGTAAATACCCCTCCACCATACTGTGCTCACACTTTCCACACTTCCCACTGTTGCTGTTTACTCAAGCTGAAAATCAGTTAGCTGCTCTTGCCAAGGCTACGCTGAGAATGCCTGAAGAATGACATTCCTTAAGATGAGTGAGATCACAGTTTATACTGTCATGCTCTGTAGTGGAGACTTGGTTTTGTTATTTCAGTCCATATTCCTGTGTCCACAACTTTTGATAACCCCCTCCGCAGCAGTAACAGCACTGTGCTTCTCTACCTCTGGCTTCTTGGTAGTCCTACCTACAAGTGGTCTAAAATCAAAGGCCTACAGGATAAAAGTTTTGTCCTCCATGTGAGCTGTGTCCCTCAGAGCAACTGAATCCCTCCCTAACAGCTGTTTCTCTCCTGACCTCTTCTGAATGCTATATAAATGAGTCCAATAACTACTTTATGCATTTGCTGTTTGAATGGATGGAAAACAGTATCAAACAAGTTTTCACCAACCTGTGTCTGTCACTCTGCACTCCTGTTTATTCTGAGTTATGTGTTGCTTTGGACAGAAGAGATGAGGCAGTGACTTGGGTGCAGCTCTGTCCCTCCCAGGGTCCATGCCAGGGTTATGTTGTAACTCAAGGGGTGTTCACCATATGACACCCCTGCATGTTGGACCTGTTAGACCTGCTATCTCATTTTATGGATTAAACGGCTGGAAATCTGTTTGCAGTTATGGGCTCATCCAGTAAACATTGCTTTGTTTGTGTTTCCTATCTCACTTGAATTAAAACAAAAAAAGGCCTGAAATGCGTATCTGACTAGTCTGTTACTGAAAAATTCTTCATACCTCCAGTAACTTCACCTGAATAAAGTCTGATTATGCTAAAGAACTGCTGGTGCCTTATAGTTTAAAAATCATCTTAAAGAAGTGGAGTTCAAATCCCACCTCCTGCTGTATCATGAATTGATGTTAAAAAAAAATTACCCTGCTGTTTAAATGTAAATAAGTGTTTCACAAACAACTTTACAACTTTTTTTTTGGGGGGGGGGGATGTAAGCTCAGTTAATATAATAACCTGTGTTGAATGCAGTATTTGCATCCTTGCACATGCAGGATTGAGAATCCCTATCATGTCTCATGGAATCAACAGTCTTTGGTACATTTTGCTGACGTGGTGGTTGAAGTGATTCTGGGGCACTCTAAGATGGACAGTGATTGAACATGGCTTTTTTTTTTTTTTTTTTTTGCACATTCTTAAATGTTTTTTCTCACAGTNTTTTTTTTTTTTTTTTTTTTTTGCACATTCTTAAATGTTTTTTCTCACAGTAACTGTGGCCCAGCACCTCCAGGTTCAGTTCTCCTCTGTTCATTATGCAGCTTCATTTCTGGCAGCTGTCCCAAATCCTATTGATTCATCTTGAGCTGCTGTCTCCCATGGCAGTTGAGCAGGTTGTCATCGACCAGTTAGGGTCCTGAGTGCATCAGTTTGGAAACATCTGGTTGTTATTGGCTGAAGTGATTTGTTTCAATCAACAATATCTCATGTGACGGGGCTTATTGAATTGTGATAGTGAACCATTTGGTAAACCAGTGGGTCACTGTTTATAAAACCCATTTAAGTGCTATAATGCAGATTTGGACATATGTACAATGCTACAGTGGGTATTTTTTGTGCATTTTATATAATTTCCCCCACCCCTCCACACATACACGGTCTCTCGCAGCCTTTATTTAAGACACTCTGTGCCACTTGAGCAAGTATGAAACATGTCTGAACCTGCAGGGAGTTACTGGCAAGAACTCAAAAGGTGTTGAAAACATCTCGCTGCTCCAGTTTGGAAGACTGTCAGTTTCAAATTGGGGTTGTGGGGTGGGGTTCTGAGTGCCTATTAAGGTACCAAAATTGGGGGGGGGGGGGTATTGTTCAGGTCAGAAAAGATCAGAAGCTAAGGACTTTGTAATTTTCTGGGTTTTATTGAAACAGGACCACTAATGGGTAAATGCCCTTCTGATGTTCCCAAGTTTAGCTTCTTCTGAAAACCAAACCCTCTGTGATCTTTCCAATACTCTGACATCACAGTTCCATTGGGATGAGGATCACAGGGTCCCACATGCCATGGAAACAGTGGCTTCTTTCATAACACCTCTTTAATCGCATGTGAAGTCATGTTTGTAGCTATCAAGATGCTGTCTCAATTTCACATAGCGTGAGTCTATATTTTCAGTTGGGGTGGAAAGTGTTTCCAGACTATCAAACTCAACCAGTTTCCCCAAATATCACTAAATGCACTCTTAAACACCTGTCTTAACAGCCCACCAAGGATTTCTTTTAAAAGCTTTCCTAGTTTCTTAGACATTTTTGCTTTGTGGGGAAGATGACACCGATAATGCTAAACATGTTTAAACAATTCAAGCGTGAGAGGTGGTCCTGTCATGAGAACAGCTAAGATATGACTGCAGTGCATTTTTGTTACGTTTTCTGGCTGCTCCTGACCATGGTTAGAAATCCCAGGGTAGATTTGTGCTAAACTCAAAGGCCAGAGTTATTACTCCAGTGTAATTCGCACATTTATTGTGATCAAATATGTGGACACCACAGTTCTTGCTTTTGAAGACAAGACCCATGATTCTGCTTACAGAGGTGCAGCGGCTTGTAGCCTGGTGGACGAGTAAGTTTATCTTCCAGTATCGTCGAGACCAAGGAGATGGTTGTTGATTTCAGAAGGATTTGAGCTGCTCACACTCATCTGTGTATTGGGTGGTTCAACAGTAGAGCTGATGCACCACTTCAAGTTCCTGAGTGTACATCACCAAGGACCTATTATAAATCCACAACGAGGAGACTGAGAAGACTGAAAGGAGCGGCACTACCTCCCCCCCCCCATCCTCACCAGCTTCTACAGATGTGACATAGAGAGCACCCTGACCTCTGTGTCGGTCTGTTATGGGAACTGCAGTCTATGACCAGTAGTGACGACTGTCCAGTCCATCCCACACCTCATTAGCTACTGTCCAGACCACCTACAGCAAGCAGAGTACCAGGCGACCTCACAGCAGCATGGTACACACTGCCAACCCTCCCCACCATTTATTGTTAACAGTACTATCTGGGAGATGCTATGTGTACTAGCTTTGTATATTTGTTTATTAGTCTATATGCGGTATTTATCTTCATACAGTGTATGCAGATTTTTTTAACGTTTGTCTATATTATCTTACTATTTATTCCCTAAATTTCCCATTGTGTCTTTCCCCTGGTTCTATGGACCTGAGGTTTACTTTGTGCTCCTCTGTATATTTGCTGTGCAAAGGTGTTTGATAATACTTGATTTGAATTTAGTATCAGCAACTTTATGCAGTTTGTCAAATACATAGATACAGTATATCAGAGAAAACAATCTGCATAACTTACCACCGCACCCATACTCTGGTGTCTGAGTGTAATTGGTTCCTAGAAATTGCTTGAATATCAATAAGCCATTTCCATTATTTATGAGAAACATTGATTCTGGGTTCATCTGAGAAACCCTCATTTCCCCAACATATCCCTAACACTGAGTTTCTGTTTCAGCATGTTAATGAACACTAGTCACCAGATACCCAATTGGCAAATATTTAATGACGTAATTAATATACATTTGTTGTATGCGGTTTTAGTATCAAATTACATTTAAGTAGCAATGACAAAGAACATAGTCTAATTTATGTAAGAAATAAAAACAATATGAAGGGGGGGGGGGGCAAATGTACTTGCCGTAATAGTCTTTTCCTGCTGTTAACTATGCTACTCAGGCTCTTGCAAGCTGAACAGAAGTGAATGAAATCAACAAAACACAAACTGAACATGGGCAGCATGAAGCAAAGTCTAAGATCGCAGATGCTGTGTGCAGTGTTACTATCTGGCTTTGCACCTGCGCTCATAAAAAATTTTGAATATTTTTTGGTTGGCACTTGTGCTGGGGCTCATTGTATTGGGAATTGAGAAACCAGGAGTTTGAATCCTGAGGTACAGGTGCAATTGTTGGGCACCTTTTGATTTATTCAATTAACAATCCCAAAATGCTTTTTTGGGAACTGCTTTCACTTCCCATAACGCTACACTCTAATGGAACACTTTTGCATTTATAACACTATAGGCATTCCTCAATTTACATGTTTTTGCTAGAACATGATTTTTTAATACCGTTACTTGATCTATGCACTGATCTGCTTGATAAAATGCACTTCAGCTAAAACAAAAAGGTCAAAAAAGCAAAAATTTCAGTTAATTTGTTTAAAAAAAAAAAAACTTGTTAAAAATGACACTTTGTATGTGTACTGTGCTTGCTGCAACCTTTTTGTCTTAGTGATATTTGGGGAAGCATTTTTCCCATAAATAATGGAAATGGTTGTTTCACTTCATTCATTTTCAATTTACAGACTTTCCACAAACCAATTAGATACTTTTTTGCCTGGACTTGTGCATAACTTGAATATTTTGGGTGCAGATTTGTAACAGTAAGTTCTCAATGTGTATGATGAACGTAGAGTACAAACTTTGGCAAGTTCTTATTGGGAGTTTTTCAAATAGACACTTCTATACTGTCAGTGTGAAGTCCCATTTATACTCTTTGTTTAGCGGTAACTGAACAAAACCCTAATGTTCCTCCAAATGTGGGTTGTGTTCTTTGTAGGGAAAAAGCTGTTTTTGTGCTTTGTTGTTTGTTCTGACTGTCCTCTATTGCTTACCAGAACAGAGGGCTTGGAACACTTCAGAATGACTCTCACGTCCACAGGCGTCTTGTTCTGTGATTACCTCTACCAGCCTCTGTTCAGGGCTGTGATTTGTCTCTCTGCTGCCAAACCATTGCATGTGCAGACCCTCCACTCATTTCCCCCTTTCATCATTTCCTGATCTTATGGTGATTCCAGATGTGAGTTGTCACTAAAAGTTGTCTCAAGGATGTGGGGATGGCAGCTACTGGTTTATTTTAGTAATGGCAGCAGGGCTGCTGCCATTGTGAAGTAACTGAAACAACCTGGGTGGAAACACCTGCAGTGTGAACTGTAATGCTCATCAGTTCCTTGGGATGTGAGCTGGTGCAGGCTTCTGGAGAAAAGCTTGGAACAAAAAGACTGTTTGCTTTGCAAACCAAACTTCCACTTTCAATCCTGCAGGTGAGTGTTGGGGGATGGGTAGGCACATCAAATGTCCAGATGTGGTCAGCAGCATGTTCTTGCAGGTTCATAATCAAGTTGTGACCCTCATGTCAAAGTGGTGAATTGGTATCTTATTCCCAAGTGCAGCAGAACCAGGGGTTAAAATTGAACAGTCATCCTGAGAAGAGTTGTGTATTATGATTAACATTTTTAAACTAACTAGAGTACAGCAGTGAAGTTAGAGGAGATGGGACTGGGGATCCAACCAGGTTACAGCAGTAGTGCTAGAACTGGGACTGAGTAACCAGACTACAGCAATTCTGGTGTTTTTTTTTTGTTTTTTTTTATTTTTTATTTTTATTTTATTATTTTTTTTTAAACACCGAGGTTGCAGTGGACGCAGCAGTGGAGAATTCTGGGTAGGTGAGGCAGTTGTTCCCCTTCTGTGTCCAGGACAGTCTGAGGAGATCAGGAACTGCAGGAGTCACTGGCAAAGTAGTAGCTAAACCATCTGGTACCAAGTGGTCTGATTTCAGGTCTTCCTGGACTGACAGGTTGAACAATGTATCGGGGTGGTTTAGTTCTGCCTTGTCTCAGTCTGGAAGCCATTATGCTCGTTTTGAAGTTGTGAAAGGGGTTTGGTACTTTATTGGAGGTGGGGTCTGAAGGAGGCAGGGCTTCACCATGGAATTTGGAAGGGGGGTGCTTGCAGCAGCAGGAATGTGACAGCCTGGGAGGCTATGTATGTTGATGATGACATTCAGTGCCTGGATGTGACTCTCCAAGGAAAGACCTTGGTGAGAGTGCCCTCAGGTGGCTTGGCAAAGGGGCCTTATGCCACTAGTCTCTTATTGCAGCTATAATCAGCTAAACACTGCTGTTTACATCAAGCTCTACTGTTCAGTGTGGGTGCTTTAGATGGATGGGGCACTGTTAAGGCCCCCTACTGGTCAGCCTTAACAAGAGGCAGTGAAGTTGAATTATCACAGATATGTTAATCGTCAGGCACTTGCAGCAAAGCCCCTGTGTAGCGTAGGAGTGTGTCTCTGCATGCCTGACTGCTCTAATTAAGTGTATGTGGAGGGGTGAGCAGTTCACTAGTGATTATCAGTGCCCAGGGGACCACTGACTCTTCATTCCAGGGGTTGGGGGTTCTTTCTACTTCTCAATTGTGGTTCAGTGCAGGGATAATGTGCCTTAAACTGTATATAGGAAGCCAGGTTTATGTAGTATGAGAATACTAGAAATACTCTAAAAGATGAAAGTCTGAAGTTTGTAGTGTGTTGGGCCAAAAGAATAACTAATCGGGAACTGGAGAAATGCTGAACTGCATACTTATTGGTATTCGCCTTGGAGTGTTGAGCCATGTGGGGTGATGAGGCCTAGGCTGGAAATATGTGGAGGACACGCGTTGACCACCCTTCACAAGCAGGTGTTTCCTGTCCCTTTGTCTATAGCGTTTAGTGTCTGTCAGGCACCATAGAAACCTTTCCAGATCTCCATCTGGGCAGTGATAGTGTGTGTTCACACAAGTACCAAGGTAGCAACATACACAAGTAAGACAGACAGAAGACGTTTGGCTTGTGCTGCAGCTGACCGACTGCTTGTTGTCGTTTCCTCTCCTCCGAGCAGCTCAGTGCTGAACAGGAAGACTGGGCCGCATTTAGATCTTGATTCTTTGTCCCCGACATATTTTCCGTGTGCCATAAGCACTGTTCTGGAGGTTGATGGTGTCCATTTTGGATAGATTGTCTTCCATTTCAAGAGTCATATGGAGTTGAACCCCTCTGTACTGATGTGGTTAAGGGTGTCTGTTGGAAGAATAGATACTGTTACATGTCAACTTCAGCTTCAGTTTGTCCCCCTCTCTTCCCCAGAATCTCCCAATTAAATACCCCCCATTACTAGTAATGGATAATAGTATTACAGCCCGCTATACCTGACACCTTGTGCTGGAAACAGTGGAGTTCAAGAATTTTTGATGTACACTACCTCCAGGAATTTCTTTCAGTTCAATCCTCAATTTTGAGGACCAGATAGGGCAAAAGTCTAAATTATGCTTTCAATTTCAAATGTGAACTTTATTGCACTGCTGTATAGTACTGCACTATAACACTTTACTAACCTAATGTAATGTGTAATGAACATGTAACATACCTAATAAAATGGCCGTTCATTTTATTTTAAATCATTTACTCAGCAGAAAAATGAAATACACGGAGCATTTTTTAAATGATTTAAAATAATGGCAGTTGTGTTCAAATTACAAGTGTGCGTCACAAAAGCGTTTTAGGAATAGCCCCCGTAAGGTTGGTGTATTTTCAATAATATCTTTTGCCTGTTTTTTCTAAATTTCCCATGGCAGTGTAAATGAGATCTGTGTTTTTTCCTCCAAGCCAATAGATGACAGCATCCAGACAAAGTAGGAACGTAGGACCACCATGGTCTGTTTTAATGCAAGGATGCTTCCAGAAATAATGCCATGAATTTAGTGTGACCACCCTTTGCTTTTAAAACGGCGTCAATTTTCTTAGGTACACTTGCGTGCAGTTTTTTTAGGGTACTCGGCTGGTAGTTTGTTCCAAGTATCTCGGAGAATTTCCCCAGTTTTGCAGACTTTGGCTGTCTCCCTTGCTTCTGTCTCTGCATGTATTCCCAGCCTGGTTCACTGTTGAGATTATGGCTCTGGGGGGCCATACAGTCATTTGCAGGATTCCTTTTTTCAGGTAACGATGGTTCTTTGTGACTTTGGCTGTGTTCTTGGTCATTGCAATGCTGCAGAATGTTTGGGACCAGTCAGATCCTTCCCTGATGTTGCATGATGAATGAGAATCTTACCTGTTCTCAGCTGTGAGGGAGCCATTAATTTTGACCAAACTTCTTTTGCAGAAATGCAGTTTCAAACCTGCAGAAAATCTCCACGTTGTTTTACCGTTTGCTGCAGATACTTGCATAGTGCTCTCCAGTCCTTTGGCAGACAAACTGCTTTCTGTTAGAGCCAAACAATGTCTAATTTTGTCTTAACAGTACAGAGTTCCTGCCATTTTTCTGCGCCCCATTCCTTTGTGTTTTCATGTGTAGGTGAGTCGATGGGCTTTTTTTCCCCAAACTCTGAGAAATGATCTTTTGGTGTCTTCCATGAAAACCACCTCTAACAAGATTTCTCCAGACTGTAGGTGGGTGTACCAGGGTTTCAGTGGTTTTTGCCAGTTCTGAGCTGATAATGTTGGAAATTTTTTGATTTCAAAGGGATGTAAGATTGGATCTCTTGTCTGCTGCACTCAGTTTCTGTGGCTGATCCCTGTGTGTCTGGTCCTCAGACTTGTGGGTTTGTGCTTCTGTAGAAGTTTGGGCAGCACATCTGGAAACACCTGTCTGCCTGGAAGCAACCTTTCTGATGCAGCATGACCACCTTGTCTTCTTGCTATGCTCGCTCTTGCCATGGTGTAAGATTTGAAGGTTTAACTGAAATTTATAACTAAATTTAATCAGTTTTCTTCTCTACAGCTGTTTCAGTTAATCATCCTAGTTCAATCCACACAATGTCATTGATCATTAGCACCTATGAACGCCCTACAACACTGGTGTAAAGGCGACATTGTCTGACATTTTGCCCAAGGTGACTTAAAACATTACGCGCTACCCATCTATCCGACAGCATATGCTGCATGCTTACGCTTTGTCTGGATGCTCAGTTGAGGGTAAAGTAAGTAAAGATCAAGAGAACTGCCATAGGAGTTGGATTTGATCCCAAAACCATCAGATTTCACAGTGACTATATGCTATCACTGTGCTGTGTATGGTGAGCAACTGCATTATTCCTGCTCATGTCTTTGCTCTTCTGCAGGACCCTGGCTACTGGTTACAGGTGCACCGTTTGGAGCATGGTGATGGTGGCATCTTGGACCTGGATGATGTGCTGTGTGATGTGGCGGATGACAAAGACCGCGTGAGTAGCCCAATTTGTCTACTACCCACCCACATGTGAGCCCAAGTAGGTGAACAAGAGTACGGTGCTGCTTGTGATGGCTGGTGGCTAAACTTTTCATGTGACCAAAAATCTGTGCATTTGTGTCCTAAAATACAGATTCAACTGTGACCGTTGTCAAACGGATGCTTCTTCAGCACAAGACGATAATTCTATTAAAACGTTGCTATGTGTGAAATAATGACCATCAGAGATGAGTCAAGTTGAATGTGTATATTCTCTGAGAACTGTTTGAAGTTGTGCATTAATTTTATTATCAAAACATGTCGTTTGTTTGGATATTACTGCTGTTTTTAACTTATTTGGTAGTTTGTAATGCTATTCAAGTGACTTAGTGCTGCTTCTGTACACTTTATGCTGTACCCATCTGTGCACCTGAGTAAGTGTACTGCACTGGTGCTACTCAAGGATACTGCAGCAGGAAGGGCATGAAGGGCCATAGTACCTTCAGATTGTAATGTTCTGATCACCACAAACACTTGTCCTGTTTTGGAATGTGAGGATCACTTATGGTTTATTGAGGGATGGGGTTCAGGTTGATTGACAAGGGATTGCAGGGTTGCATTCCCAGGTGTCCACAGTTTTCCTGTGGACTGTTGATCCATCTCCAAATGTGCTGGGGCTCTGGCAACCCAAGAGGGTTCTGACATGTTTTGAATATTTCAGTGAAATGGAAAAACTGGCTGTGGGTTTTTTTGGCTTGGTGTGGGGGAAGGGGTTGAACTATCTGGAAAGAAGTTTACACCTTGGTTTACTGTGGGACTGTGGTGTGTCCACTTGCTGTGGTGGAGCTGAGTGACTGTGCTGGGGAAAGGGGCCCTCGTCAGTGGTTCTTTCCAGACAAGGTTCTATCTTTTGTTGACCTCTGACCATGCGGAGTGCCTGGTTTCTCATAGCCCACTGGTGACACGTGTCGTTCTTTTAGAAGGTGGGGTCCTGTGCTAAATTTGTGTTCCATCTGTGGGAGCTGAGACACTGGATCTTATGACTAGTGACCCTCAGAAGTGTGTGTCCTCCTGTTCTAGTAATGGTTCACTCGTGGCTGGCTTCTCTCCACCGGGGGTTGTAATAGTGTAAGTACCCTTTCACCAGCTGTGCTCCTTCAAGGCTATGTCTCCCTTGCTAGGTTTGTGACAGGAGTTCTTATTGGTTCAGCTGTCTCCATCATAACAAAAGCCCCAGATTGGTGCTAAAATGGTGCAGGCACTCGAGTTTGTTTTTGTTGGGTTTCAGCTGCTTGGTGGTGAACTCTGAGCTCCTTGTCTGCAGGTGTAATCAGTGTATTGGTGACTCCTGTTGCTCATGTTCATCACTGATTTGGACAGAGAACTCCCGACTCAACTGTATCTCTCCTCTTCTCACTTTAAAATGGGTCCATGAAGCCCTAGGAGGTCTACAAAGGGATTACAGGGAGTACAAAAAGCACGTCTGCTATGAAAATGTGTGGTAATACTTTAACAGCCTTATAGTGTCTAAGGGATAATTCTGTAACGTTTCAGTGCAATTGTTTCGATAGCCTCGAAGTTCTTAGAACTTTTTTGATGCTTAAATGCATCCGTGATCTAAAAATCTACTGCAGGTACTGCCAGTTTTAAATTCAGCATAAAGCTGACCTACATTTATCACCCCCCCCCCCCCAAAAAAAACGTAAGAATTCGTCATAAGTGATTGAAATATAAGATGGTTGGGGACTAGTTTGCTCTGGAGCCTTAAGGTTAGTCAGTGATATCCTTGCTTAATGGATGCAGGTGAGGAGGAAGTGCAAGGGCAGGATTAAATGCTTTTTTTTAAAGAAAAGGTCAAGAAAAAGTTCCCTGAGGTGCATCTGCCCTCTTGCGGTGCCTCTATGTAAGAACAAGTGGCCTGATTCTGGAGGGTGTGTGTGTGTGTGTGTTCATCCACAGCAAGTCACATGTCCACATCTCACTCCAGTGTTTCTGCCAACGAAAAAGACTTGGTTCATCCTCCATGGAGACCATGTAGCAGCTCATGCCATGTGATCTCAGCAAATGTCTTTTAATAATAAAGCTTTGAGTTCCATGTAGTTTGGCAATTTGTTTCCATTGGAGAGGAGTGTACAGGATGCAATGTTGAATCATGTTTTAATTGTGTACCACAGATGGATGTGTTAAAGAACAGCGTTTTTTAAATACACATTACGGATGCAGTCTATTTCTTTCACGGCAACTTGTACGACAATTTTGATTGGCTCTTTCTGCAGTGCAATGGTCTCAGCTGTAGAAAATCTCATCTGTCCGCATTTAGTCTCTCCTTTGGGATACAGAGAATGTTACATAATGGGTGTAGCTGCAGGAAATGCTGTGGGGCAAAACTGCATTGTCACTCATCTGCAGAACAGCAGCACAGACTATAAATTCACATTATGTGGGTGGGAAGATGTGTGTCCATGCGCATGCATGCATGCGCATTTTTAGATTCCTTCATTAAATCCAGTTCAGTAGTTAAAACTGGAAACGCTAAACACAATACACCATAAAACGACTATTTTCATGATTTATCACACCATTACTCTCACACAGTTGTAGACTGCTGATTGTCGTAAATATGATGGATTATTTTTTTAAACGGTCGCTAACTTAAGATCTGAAGTCACACTGAAAAACAAATATACAGGATAAAATTGAAGTAAACATAAATGCAACTTAACTCATTTAAATACCTAAAGTGAATTAAAATTCTTTACTAAAAAATACTCCAGAGTTTATTTCCCAGGTTTCCCTTAGTCCTCTTTTCTGTGCCTCTTCTATTTGGTTCCCTCCCATTTGCACTTGCAGGAGACGACTGTATACAGTGTTTTTAAACTTCGTATTCATCAGTGCTACATCAGTGTCATGTCCTTGGTGGCAGTGCTCCCTGTTTCTGTGTAGTTTTTGGTGTGATACTTGTGCTTCAACTAAAAAAAAAAAAAAAAAAACGCAGCTGGGATCAGAAGTATTGCCACCTGCCATGTCATTCACAAGTATAATAATATGACTTGGTCCCTGTTCTGTTGAAAGCATAAGGAAAAATCACTGTAATGCTTGTATTCTATTTTCATCAATAGCTTGTAAAATGCAGGGTTTCACTTTCTCTGTCCTGGAAGCACCAACCATGAGGCAGGATGGAAACATGGAGGGCACATTTGTGCATAATGTTTACCATCTTCTGTTTATTCACTGTGTTCTGTTTTACACCCTCTGTTATACTGTTATTTCTCACGTTACTTCTATGCTTCCCACAGGAGAGATTAAAGTATTGGTGTAGAGAAAGTGTGGCAGTATAACGGAGGTCTGTGACAAGCACTTAAGTACTTTAAAATACTTTTGCTTAACTACAGGAAACAACCAGTTCATCGCAGAAGCATGTCTGTCAATCTGGTTACCTAACGCTAACTGCCCAGAAGCATGTCTAGTGCACCTCTGTGTGCTGGGTAGTTTCTGAAAGTCTCACAGATACTTTGTAGTAAAGAATACGCTGGACCAGGCTACTCCTGTTCCGCTCCAAGATGCTGCACCCCTCTCCTCTTCACCCTGGTTTCACACTTTCCATTGAGTTTGTTTTGCTGTCCTCAGATGGTAGAAAGTGGAACTGCATGGTAACTTCACTGCAATGAAGACACTGCAGAAAATAGGTGAAGAAAATGGAATCAAAAGTGAATTTTTGAACATGCAAAAAATTTGTTGGGTTTTTATAACAAGGTACAGGTGTCTGGGCATGTCCACACTGTTCATCAGTGGAAAAAAGCAATGTGTCACCACTGGCTGCTAGTACATATAGAGGAGTTTTGTTTGTAGTTACTGCAGTGTTTCTTTCCTGGAGCGAGCTGCTTGTTCATCTTTTATTCATGTGCTTTCTGGAAACCAGTTTCAAATATTTTGCCTGCACTGAACAAGGAAAACCCTGAACAGTTCCCAATTTTGGGCACAGATATTGTCTTTCCACTTCCTTCGAGGAAAGTGGACCATCGAACAGACGCTTTCAAGAAGTGTCTATTTGCATGATGACTCCTGAGAGGCACTGTCTGCACAGCTCTTCTGACCTCACTGACATTCCCTTGTGCTGCATTTTAGAGTTTATGCAGTCCCTGTCTGAATTGAGACTACAAATTGTCCTTCCTCTTAGCACTGTTTTCTGTATCCCCAAGAGGTGTTGAGATGGGTTCTGACATACAAGTTCCCAAAAAACTGAGCCTTTTTATCAGGCCAGCGGAAGGCATCCTTCAATTGCTCAGTGTCCTGCATGTGGGAACTATGTGTGTGCGCGTGTACGTGTGTCATTGCTAAAAAGGTAATCAAGATTTTGTTTAAGAATCTTTGGCGTAAAGTGTCATTAATGGACAGTTGGGTCTCGTGGTGTAATAGTAAATTACATATAGCCTATTTGAATTGTGCCTTGGGGAATTGTGGGCAAGGAGAACAGCGATCATTGCCCTTGAAGTCTGAGCTCCTGTGAAGCATGTCCTGCTTGGGCTAGTTGGACAGAACTGGTGTTAGACGTCTCTTGCTGTTCTCTGGTTAACGTCCGTTTCCCGGTACCGTGACATTTTTCAGAAACCATAAAGAACAAATGAAGTTCTTATAAAGACTGAAAATGATTATCAGAAACTGTCTTTGGAAGGAATACTGTAATTGTCTGTCTTCTGTGGTCTGTCCAACTTGACTGCTCTGTGTGGCTGCCAAGACCACAAATTGAACCTAGTTGCGGTGTTGGACATGTTTACTGGATGTTGGCTGAATCACGTTTCCCATAGAGCGTGCAGACAGAATCAGTCTGATTTACCGGAGTGAATCTGAGATGCTGCATCAGAATACCCCTAACACTCAGCCCCATGTGTCTTCTTACAGGCCTGAACTTTCTAAACCACAGTTGGCACTGTGCTGCAATGATGTGTTCTGCTGACGTGTCTAAAAGGTCCCAGCAGAATGAAGCCCACTGTGCTTATTGTTCATTAGGCAGCCCTGGAGAATTGTAGGAAATGCACGAGTCATAGGATGTATTCATTAGTGGGGCAGTTTAGCCGAAATGCCGAAGGAATGTTGTCTGGGACCACAGTTTAAAGTGCCAACAACAACAGAACTTCCCCTGGCTGTTCCTAATTGTCTCTGCAGCCTCCTTAGGAAAATGCCCCCCCCCCCCCCCATAAGAAACTACGTATTAGCAAAGGATAGCAACAACAAATATAACAATTTTAAAGTCAAATCATACATACCATACAAAATTCTTGTATCTGTCATCTCTGAGAGTACAAGTAATACTTTTTCAAGTGTGGCTAAAAATCATTGTGTAACATGCAGTTTTATATCTAGTTGAATATAAATCCACAGGATGTTTAGACTCTTAAACAAATTGACTAAAAAGTCAGATTTGCTGTAAGACCCCTCATTCAACTTGAGGATTAAAAATCTGACTGTCTTGGGGCCATTGGAAAATGGGTGAATGATGTTTGAATGCGTGAAAGGGTGATGCATGTGGAAGTCTGTCTGCAAGTTGTGAGGCTGCATGCCAAGAATAGGAGTCTCAGTCCATGTGCAGAGCTGGAGCTGTGGAACTGAGGGAAGGGAAAAGCACTAAAAATGCTTGGCACCCTACGAAAGTGGGGCCAGTGTGAATGGTACAAACACCGGAGAGATGTGAGGAGAATGAAGGTTATGACTTAACAAAGAAAGGTACAATGCTGTAAGTGTGCTATAAGCATGAGCGCTACAGTGAAATGGTGCTAACCAAGGCAGCATTAGACAAAGTATTACAGAACTCAAATAAAATTCATATCCAACTTAAATATTATTTTAGAACTTTGATTTTATCAGGAGGTGGTGTAGTGATTAGAGCTGCTGCCTTTCACTTGAACCCAGGTCCAAAAATCCACCCCTTACTGTAGTACTCTTGATCAAGCCATGAACCCTAAAATTGCTTCAAGAAAATTACCCTGTTGTACAAATGGGTACATCAGTGTAAGGAATTTAATATGTCAGTGGGAATAAGTAGGATACTGGTCTTCTGTAGATCTCAGCAGGAAGTTACCCCTGATGTAGAATGGAATTAGTTTCTTGGGAGACACTCATCTTGCCTGGTGAAGCCTGCTGCCTTTTAGAGAAGCTTGTTGGCTTTAAATTACCTTCATTGTGTAAAATTTTCCTTGTTCCCAATTAGTCCAAAAAGGTTCTACTCGTACGTTCTCTCTCAATCTTTGTCTGTTCTGGAGTGTTCCTCCCCTCTCTGCTTGGCAGCAGCTGTGAGATGAAATGTCGATGAAAGTTAAGCAGTTAAGAACATGAGCCTAATTAAAGCAGGATCATCTGCATAATTTACCCTGTAATGAGCTGTTTGGTACAAAGACTGAACTGTGTGTGTGTGTGTGTGTGTGGGGTAAAGCAGGACTGAGTCAAACATCTATGCCGCCCTAATCCTAATTGCATCTTTCACCTGGCAGTCTGAAGACCTGGGTTCAAATCCGACTTCCTGCTGTCATGACCTTGATACAGGTACAGGTGAACTTTGTTCTACACACTTGTTCCTGAAAATCCTGTGCAAACTGAAACTGTGTATACCAGTATCTTATTTTACTTTCTTAAATTAGGCTTCCCAACTCATCTGAAAACCCCGAACCAACTTTCTTAAATATCACCAAAACGCTGTGAAACACCTTGCTGCACATGCAGCATGGCAACGCACAATACACACTGGGCTCCTTGTTGCACTACACACAAACGTACAGAGCACTTTGAGACGTGCAGCACATCAGCACATAGAGCGATCAGACCTGTTCAGATGTGAGCTTTTGTGACCTTACAAACCCCCCCCCCCCCGCGCCAAGTTTGCCGTCTTTTTGGTTCCATTTTGCTGGATTGTGGAGATACTACACAAATAAGTAGAAACAAAGCAACCTTGAGACATGGCCGTGTAAGGATATTAGCAAATTATGTCCCTTACAGCTTGTAGCTATAGTATTGTGGAATATGACATGTGAGCTTTGAATTGTGTTTTTGGTGCAGCGTTATGGCTGTTATACAACAGGATGTCTAGTGTGTATTAAGTTTAGCTGTGTTATAGTGAAATTGCAGATACTGGGCCTTACCTGTACTTTTTAACTGATACAGCAAAAATTACCTTCCTGTATAAATAGATTAGTTGTAATCCTGTAAGTTTTGTGGAAAAGTGTTATGATGGACTGAGTTTGGCTCCCCCCTACTTCCTCCACTGTTTACCAGTTATTGATCTGGCTGATCGGTGGGGTATACCCTCTCTGCTGGTAAGGTGAGAATGTACAAATTCCACCAAAGATGCTTTGTAAGGGAATGCTAAATCAGGAAAGCCTGCTATGTTTTGCAAAACACCACTGAGGGGCGCTGTGATCAAAATCAGTACTACTGTCTTCTTGGCAGTTCCTTGAAGACTCTCCAACAGCTGTGTGTGTGTGTGTGTTGGGGGGGTGTTTGGTGTCCTTGTTAGCACCTTCTCACAGCTAAGTTTGCAGCTCTGCTGTGGTCAAGTTTAAACCGTCGTTCTGGCACATTCTGTCACAGCAGACGATGATGAGCTGTTGCCAAGAAACTCTTTGCTGGTGTCTTTGCAGGCCACACGCCCAGTGGTGGTGGTGAAACCTGTCAGGCGGGAGTGCTAGTGGAGCCAGTTGCTGTTGGGAATAAGGGATCTCCCTACTGTCTGTCCAAGCTGATGGCCCTGCCCCTGGTGGATGGTGGCAGACTGGCATCTTGTTGCCCCTCATTAGGGATTTGAGTGGAAGGCAGGGTGGTAAACCAGGTGGTTTATCTTTAATCCTGTTTACTTGTTTTTAAATCTGCTTCACCGAAAGTGGTTAAAGTTTACAGGTTAACAATAGTTTTCTATATCACAATTGGTTATTCTGTCATATACTGTTGGTTGTGATTTATAGAAGTGAAGGTTTTTTTATATTATATGTTATATATTATAAAAGTTTCTTTTTTGTATTGGAATTAAAAAAGTTTAAAAAAAATAGCTGCTCCATGTTAGTTGTGGGCTTTGGTCTGTACTATGCACAGCAGACTAAAACCAGTCTGGTTTGTTACTGGGCTGAGGTGAGTGTGTGGATGTTCTTGTATGGACTCAGCTCAGATTTGCCTTACAAAAAAGCCTCTATACCACCTACTATCCCAGGTAAAGTGATTAGAGCTGCTGCCTCGGGACTGGATGAACCCAGGTGCACTTTCCTTGAGGAAAGTACTTGGCTTGAATGGATATTCTGGTGTGTTAATGGCTAAATCATAGTAAATAGCTTAGCCTTGTAGGTTGTTTTGGAGAGAATGCAAGAATTTTGAAGTGTACTACAATGCTGTGGGAGTGTTTTCCACTCCTCTTGCAACTGCAGGTCTGACAGTGAACTGTAGTGCAGTCAGCGAGCAATGTTAGTGTCAAGTTTCCAGCAGGACAGGGAGGAATGCAGACGTGGCACTGCTGATCACTGTGGTCTTGGAGGAATGTTGTATTTTTTTCACACTTCAATCCAGGGTTGTTGGGGCTTGAATAAACACCTATTTACTACAATGAAATCAGGTTTCCACTGCTGGCTTGTCCTACTTTCTGGCCTGAGAACTCATGTGACCCGTCTTGACAGTCCTACTATGGTTGCCAGTGATAGAATGACTGCTGATCCTACAGGCCTTCGGCTCAGACAGTTATCCCCAGTGCGTTCCCATCCTATCCCCCTGAGAAACCAGTTTGTCCCTTTGGGTTAACCACAGTTGCTCAGCTGTTGTTGAGCCTCTATGAAGGGACCTAGGAGCCATGGGATCATGGTGCTAATTGCTGACCTGACACCCAGGCCCAGTTGGACTCTATTTCCTGGTGGGCAGGAGTGAAAAATAAGGTTTAAAAGGTGACACCCCCAACAGTGATGTTTTCTTGAGATTGGAAAATAAAAGATCACTTTCTAAGAAGTGCTTGCTATGGAAACGGGGTCTCCCCAAGGAGGCAAAATTCCTTCTGGACATGTCCATCACCAGAGTTCCGATAAGAAAAGTTCTTTTGGATTTCGGTGGGAACCCCAAACGCCTGACTTGGCTCTGTGGATTCACTCCTGTGATGAAGACAGTAAGAAGATTGGCTCCAGCAGAGTCCTAATCTCATAGAAACACCCAGTATCTAGAGAGAAACCAGGGAGTCCCACTTCTGCTCATTACTGCATCGCCTCTGAAAACCTGACTCCACAGGGAATTCACACACTAAGGGTAACGAAAAATAGGGGGGAATACCACTAGGGGGCGCTGTTACCCTAGGATTACACTTGCTGTTCTAGCGGACAGTGTTTAGAGAAGGTGTGAAACAGACGTGGGGAGTGGTCCAGTCTGCCATGTTGCCCTTCGAAACGGGTCACCTTGGCAAGATGGTGCAGCTCCCCCCAAGCTCGTAATAAGCTGAATTTATGAGACAGGTGAGATGTGACGAGGAGCTGGGAGGCTCTGGGTCTGCATGGGTTGTCGCCACCATGATAGGCTGGTGTGATTTTGCGTCTGCACACCGAGGGGTGAAGAAATGGTCTTCACTCTTGTTCTTTGTGGGGCCTTTATAGGACACCACCTGATATGTACAAACAATAATAAAATCAACATCTGAGTTATGAATCGGAGAACTTGCACTTTTCCCCTCCTCTGCTGTCTCCTGCTCATCTTCGTTCAGATGAACAGAGAGGTATTAGGTCCTGTGTGTGGGCAGGGTCTTCACCAGTCTCTAGGCGATATAGCGGTTTTGGTTTGTTTTTGGACTGTGTGGCTTCTCAAGCTCTCGTCTCTGGGCGCCACTGCAAATGAGGTCCCAACCCTGTAGGGTTATAGTGACCACCTTTTATTACTCATGTCTGTGTTGGAAGGATGCTGTGGTTGATTGTTTGTAGGCTACCCTGTCTACTTGTGCTACCTCCCAGTGGCACATTTAGTCTGTTTCAGGGGCTTTGAGTCTTGATGTCTGGTATTCTCTACTGCAGTTGTAAATGAAGGTAAGTTATAAAATAAGGCAGCAGCAACTGGTGTGGTGCTTTGAGCTGTTGTCATTCAGTTGACACTTGTAGCTTCAAAACACCACCCCTAATATGGTATCCTGATGTGACATGGTGAAAATTACCTAGCTGCTTAAATGTGTAAATCAGTGTAAAGCTAATTGTCTACCTGTGAGAGCAGCTGCTGACTGCAAGGGAAAGATCCCTAAAGAAATCTGGTCATGTTAATGTATCTGATGGGATCCTGCTTCCCTGGGGAACCCAGCCAGAGTGGGAAGGGGACTAGTCTTCTCACAGAGAAGATTGGCCTTCCTCTTGACACTTTAGTGAAACTCACTAACAGGATCAGGTGTGCTTCTACCCTTTTGAGGGTTTACTAGCTGTGGTGGAAGCATGTCAGAGTTCACCATCAATGTACTCCCCCTTTAACCTGGAGCACAGGAGCCAGTCCAGAGCTCTAAATTTGACCATACAGGGATGGCTGTAGCTGGATGCTGACTCATGTGAGCTTGTAGCATTTATTTATATAGCAGATGCTTTTCTCCAGAACGACATGCACTGATTTACCCATTTATACAGCTAATCTTTTACTGTATCAACTCAGGGAAACTACGTTGATCAGAGTATTACAGAAGGCAGTCCTTCAAATAAGAGGAATGAGTTCTACAGCACCTGCTGTCAGTAATGCAGCAATAACACTGAGGTAACTGTATGTGCTTTATGGGAATGTGACATGAGATGCATCTTGAGGTCAGGCTTCATGGATCAAAGGGATGGCTGTTTGAATCCCAAAGGCAAGAGTGGCTGTATCTAAATAACTTTGATCTAACCATGTATATAAGAAGGATGACTCTGACCGCAAGCTGACCCTCTCTCCCCAGCTGGTGGCAGTGTATGATGAGCAAGAACCCCATCATGGGGGAGACGGGACCAGTACAAGCTCAACAGGCACCCAGAGTCCAGACCCCTGCCATGCAGCCAGTGAGATTGAGGTCACTACGTCCGTCCTCAGGACCAGTAAGTTGCTCCCAGGTTCCTGCCCTGGTTCTGCTGAACTCCATTCTCCAGCACCACCTAGCTGTATATCCTTGCAGTGGCTGTTTCCTTTGGGCCATGCTGTTGTGTGGAACCTACTTTGCCTTTACTTCACTCTGGCTGCGCTGCAAAGTGTAACATGCTATTTGCTGCTAAAAGTTCTCATTAACCCGAGCCCTTGGAAATTGTGCTGGTTGTGACTCTCTCTCTCTCTCTCTCTCTCTCTCTCTCTCTCTCTCTCTCTCTCTCTCTCTCTCTCTCTCTCTCTCTCTCTCACCATTATGATTAGTTGTTGCTGATGCCATTAAAAGAAGGATGGGTTACACATGGCTTTTTGGTGATGCAGATATAAGGCAATGACTTTGGATGTCAGCCAAAGTCCAGAAGTGACCACATGGAGTCGAGAGGCATAATGTGATTTTTTTTTTTTGAGGATAAATTTTAAAAAAAAAAAGCTTAACTACAGGGATGCATTATCACTTATCAGTAACTTATTTGCATGTAGCTGTAGTTTGTCAACAGACAGAAATGAAAATGTAGGTTTGCAATTTTCAAAATGCAGTCCATTTGTCTAAAACCATCGGGGCTACAAGAAGCCAGCAGAGACAAGGAAGGGACATATGTGCAGGGTAGCAGGTCAGACACACCTTTAGGAGTGTTCTAGATTAGAGGTGAGGATGTTGCAGTAGTCCAGGCTGGATACCACTGTGGGCTGGACCAGAAGCTGCCTGGCTGTATCTGCAGGATCAGGTTATGGTATCAATGATGTCAGATGGTGCAGACAGGTCCGGACAAATGAGGACCAAGTCAAGGGAGGTGCTAAAGACAGCTAGAGTTTGATACCGCAAGGACAGTTTTAGTGGAATGGCCAACCTGATAAGTAAAGGAGATTGTTCTGGTAGGAAATATATTTTTGTTCTAGGCAGCACATTCCAGAGTTTGAGAGAAATAAATAGAGAAACTGGGCTGTAATTCTGGACTGAATTTGGGTTAAGAGTTTTACTGTGGAGGGATGTAGGCAGTTCTGAAGTCACAAGGGAAGTAGCCAGAGGAGAGTGAGCAATAAATGATAGAATTAAAAGAAAGGGAAATGGCCTGTAAGGGACAAGAAATGGGTAGTATCAAGGGAGCAGTTGGCTGCTCTGTATGAGAGCAGGAGGTCAGACATTTCACCTGCTCATAGGGGTTGAAATGCAGACAGTGATTCTTTGCTGGGAATGCCAGCACAGTTTGGGTAGCACTTACCCACGCAGTCCTGAGGGGTTGTGGTTTTGGGACCATTGTTTTTGAAGAAAAGTGCACTCGGGTTCTTTTGAAGTCCCATTTGTGTCCTGTTGGTAATGCTTTGCTGTTGATGGGTTTGATATAATAGTGAGGGTGGGAAACCAGGAATTCAATAGAGAGTTTCAGCGCATTGTCTCACTGTCCTGTGGTGTTTTTCTGGTGCCCTGCCTGGTGTGTGTCTGTGTGTGTGTGTGTGTGTGTGTGGGGGGGGGAAAAAAAAAAGCCAAATTGCCAGACTTGTAACTGAAGACTCAACCTTCAGCAGTGTGTATATTAAAGGCCAAGAAGGAAGGAGGGTTCCATAAGTTTGAGAACCAGGTACATGGCCACACACTTCACTGCATATATGGGGGTTTTGGTCATCCCTTTTTAATCCTTCTCCCTGTTTTTTGCAGCTTAATTTCCTCAGTTTCCATTTTTCCCTTTTTGGGAAATAGTTTCTCAGGCCTGTGACACAATTACTTTGGCATTTACCATGTTTGCGGTGAGGCCCAGAACATATTTCCAGCTATTATCCCTAGTTACAGGTTGGAGGTCCAAACTGGCAAAGGTCAAATTCTGTTTGCAGATGTTCTTGTTTTTCTGTTTAGCATTATGGAACCACACTGTATTGTGGTTAGAGCCTGCGATTTCCCCTGGAAGGAACCAGGTTCAAATTCCACCTCCTGCTGAGTAGCAGTATTTCCTCCATCCTTCCTACTTGCATTCAATTGCTAAAGAGCTGCTTGAAGTCACCTGCCTGTATAAATGAAATCTCTAAGTAGCAGTATACAAACCAAACATTAAGTCTCCTTGTGAAAAAGTATCACAAACTTGTAACATAGTACAAATTTCAACGGCCAATGCTTTCAAGTTCCAAAGCAAGTGTTTATGGTAATTTCTGCCTTTGTTGCTCACATATGGTAATGGTAATAACCTTGTGCAAACGTGCCCCCTAGTTTTAATTGGTCCTGTGCAAAGTTTTCACCAAAAAAATGTACTGTGCCTCAAGCAGTAAAGCACTAGAAATAGTGTCCTCAGTGACCCCCCCCCCACTATAAAAGTTTAATTTAAGGATCTTTGCTCTTTATCGAACCTCAGTCCCAAAGAGGAACATGTTCAAGTTTTTCACATTGTGAACAGAAGTGCTGCTCATGCCCGGTAACTGATCTTTTGCTCTCTTGTACTGACATGCTGCAGAAGACCAGGCCATAAAATAAAGCATCTGGTCTGGAAGAAGACAGTTCACTTTGCTAACCGTGTGGTCCTCAGTTAAGGAAACATGAGCAGTTACAGGTGTCTGCTGTTGTGCTGCTTTTTGAATTGCCCCTTGGGTTCCCATTCAGTCACTCATTGAGTCCCTGTTCGGTCTCTTGTTCAGTTTACCATTTAGCTGGCCCTTGTTTTCTATGGCTGTTGTAATAACTCAACAGCTCATTGTGAGGAAACTACCCTTCACCTGAACTGTCCCCAGGGATACCCTCCACTGATTCTCTGGATCCCAAGTTGCCTCTCTGTCCAGCTGCCTGTTTTTTTTTTTTTAAATATATATCAGACGGAACTTCCAATGCCCTGTCGTATAGTTTTAAAAGCAAACTGCTGACAATCTAAATGCTTGGGGAGGCTTTCCACTCCTGTCTGCCTACCCCCCCCCAGAGTTGAAGGGAAGTGTGACAACAGGAGCCCCCCTTGCTCCCACAGGTCTTCTGACTGAGACAGTCTGCAGGGATGGAGGATCTCTTAAGTAGTATGAGGGGGGTGATATAAATACTGTGTTTTTGGTAAGGGTCATCATGGGTTCAAAACGTTGATCTATTAATCTAGAAATGGACTTTTCTACGTTTCACCCCAGGATGCAGCCCTAAGACTTGTTTAAATGGCCTGTTGACTTTGCCTTGTGTAGTCTAAAGTTAGAACTTGTACAACAAACTTTTAAACACCTGCCATTTAATTTGAGCCATGGTGAAGGATAGAACCCCACTCTCACATTCCCTCACTGCTGTTCGGCGTTATTCTTTGCGTTGCTAGCTTGCAGGATGTAGGATTGTTTCGGCTGAACCTGTGACCTTTTGGTGCTCTAGACACCATGACAGAAGGTCCAACTGCTGTTTCCCTAATGTGCCACCTACTGATTTGTCCTTGTATTCCTTGCTCCACTGCCCATTGTTGAATTGTATGATGCCTCTTCAACATACAAGCACGGTAGACATAAGAAGTCTGTAACTGATTTTTTTTTTTTTTTTTGCTGGTTGGGTTCTGCAAAAAATCTTGGATTTTAAGTCTTAATTTTGAGGGGAAAAAATTCACTTGAGTGTCATTAAAAATGAAACTAATTTAAAATGAGTTTTTCCAGTCTTCTGTTAGATTAAAATTCATCTCAAACTTCTGCAGCATTGCTTCTTTCATTATTGATGTTATTACTCAACACCAGATACAAGCATTAAATGCTGTGACAGTTAAATTAGAAGGGCAGTTTCTGTTTCATCCTCTTTGCTTTGCCATCAGCCATTGGCTTCAAGGGTAAGCAGGTTGTTCCAATACAGGCAACAGTATTTACAAAATAGATTGAAGAAAATTAAACTGGAAATTGTGACTTAAATTTGCAATTCAACTGTTTAATTCAAGGAGTTGGTCCCTTTCATTTACAAGACTTTACAGGTGTTCTGGACTTATGACTAGGTTCTGTCAAATTGACTAACTGCATTAAATAAACCTTAAACATGCATAAATGTTGTTGCTTATTTTTTGCTAATTTCACACATTCATGTAAAAATACTAATGTAGAATAAGTTTAAATTTAAAATATTTTTATGCTGTGCTGTTTTCACTTTCATTTCTAAATCTATTTTGTTGCACTGTTACTTTTCAGCACCACCAGAACACTCCCTATTTCACTTGCTAGACATTAATGGAAAGGAATTTCATGTTTAACAAAACTGCCTTTTGTAAAGTATCCCTGCAAGTCTGAGGGATCTACAGAGCAGTACACCTTGCTTTCTATTGGACCTGGTGTGTTTCCACATCTGTCCCCTCCTCTTCTATTTTTCTCCCTTTTCTGTTGCTTCACTTTTTTGAATCTGTATGTAGATCGTCACACCACACTGTCCTCACTGATGCTCACCTGACACCCCCCCCAAGCCCCCAAGGACTCCCCTCTGTTTTCTGGCATTATCAAAACCACATCTAAGCTGTGATCTCTCCTTCTCATCACTCCTTGAACTCCTGCTCCCCTTCTGCCTGTTCAATTTTCCATCCCTTTCATATGCTTGGTTTCTCTGAATTTAGCTTAATTATAATATATTTAGGCTATTTTGAGTGTGCTGTGTCTGGCAGCCCCCTAAAAGGCTAATTGATATTTTTGGTGCACCAGGTTGGCACTGTGCTTCGTTTTATTCATTCTTAAAAAAAAATTGTGAGCAGTCACTAACCAAATGCCCCACAGCAATGTCTTTCTGGCTTCCTTTTGGTCATTTTGAAAGGGATGAGGAGATAATGCCAATGATAAAGCATGTTGAGTGACCAGGGCCTTTTAAACTGCTCAAAGCGAGTGATCACGTGGTAGGAAATCTGCACCCTGCCCAAGCTCTGTGTGTGTGTGTGTGTGTGTGTGTGTGTGTGTGTGTGTGTGTGTGTGTGTAAGGGTAGCTCTCAAGTCATTGTACTTACAATAAAGTATGAATTAACACCATCTCTTCATCCGTTTATGTAGCTGGGTAGATTTTACCCTGTGTGAGCTACATGACCACACAGAGGGCCATATTGGCAACATACTAGTCCCATTGTGGGGTTCAAGGAGAGTTACCAGAAGCCATTTCTACTAGCAACTGTCAAGCTCTATGGTGGAGCCTCTAATTAACCTCTGATTCTCATAATGACTTTATCCGTTGTCTATTATACCTTGTACTATTTTACTTTACCCGCTCTCAAATCTACACATTTGTTTGATCTTTTTATTTACTAATATTTGTAACTTTTTAGCTGCTCATTTAATCTTTTTTGCTCACTGTATGTAGGTACCACCATCCTTGTTTTAGTGGCCCTGATTTTAGTTTTTGGATTTTGTGGCTGTTACAAAAATACTCCAGGAAAAAGAAAACATTTAATTTTTTAGGATTTATGTATAATTTAAAGGAAAATAAAAACATTTAACTCGTATTTAGCCATTTTAGAGCAAGCCCTTAATGCAGGAAATTTTAAGCAGTGTTTTTGCTGTGTGTGGAAAAGAACCACCCAATCATCTACATTGTTAGTGTGGTGAAGGTGGCGCAGCCCCCAGTCCATTTGTAGTGATCACCATTCTTATTCAGTTTTGTTTGTAGGCATCTCTCGAGTTATGTTTGTAATCACTAGAATGTAATTTGATTTTTAATACTATAACTCCATTTACATGCCAATCTGATCAATGCATGATGCTTAAGGAGGGGGGGGGGGACTGTCAAGCCTGACATCAATTCTGACATCAGTTTCATCCAAAAAAATTTTTTTTTAAAAAACACCCATAATTTACACACTGATCCCTGTGTGCTGCGGGTTCGATCTGTATCCCCTTTGCAAGGCAGGATCTGCTCCTGTGTGCATGGGCACAGCACAGTTCCCCTGCATGCAGTGTGCTGCATGCTTTAAGGTATTTTAGGGTTTTTTTGGGTTGGCTGGGAAACATTTTTCCCATAAGTGACAAATGGCCATCTCAATTTGCTCATAGCACAATTCGGCCTTTTCGGGAACCAATTGGGTATCTAAATAGAGGGATAACTCTATAGGTAAACCCACTTTTATAGACTTAATTCTTTACTAAACATGCTGCTTTACTAAACATAGTACTTAACATTTTTCCCCATTTTTAAAAGAACTTCCATCTGAACCACAAACCATAACCCTAACTTTTTCAAATACTGTTAGAACCCTTTGTAGCATGCCCAGTACACACACGGCATTGTGCAAAGTGAATACACAACATTTTGGTGGACTACACTGAGATTAAAATGGTGACACTGCACAAATGCATAGGAAAAAAAGCAAATGAGACATGAAACTCAGGATATTAGCAAATTATGTGCTCGACAGCCTGCCTTACTTTGTCAGAAGGTGATGCGGTACAGGAACAAGCTACTATTCCATATGTAACCTTTCAATTTCCTGATTTATTGCAGATGAATTTTTGATGCTGTATTATGACTGCATTTTTGCACTGTTTTGCTCAAAGTAGGAGCTGGTATTAAGTTGAGCTGCATTATAGTGAAACTAAATTGCGGCTGCATATATCGGGTTTACCTATAATTTACTGTATTTGTACGTATGTTTCAGTTACAGTACTGATTTTATTTTTTTAGGCATGTTACATTTTTAATTACACATTAAGTAGGTTATACAACTACCACCATAGTACATAGCACTATATAGCATCGCACAACAAAATATTACACTTAAATTGCACTTTTTGGATTTTTGCCATATCCAGACATATCCCATAGTCCTGTCAATGGAGGATGGAGTGTATATATGTATGTGTGCATTATATGCTGGTACAACCAATAGAATTTTTTCCTCTGGAATTGGTTCATTCATTCATCAATTTGGGGAAAGTCTCTTGCTCAAGGGTACTACAGCTGGAAGTCTGTTTTTAAACCTGGGCTGTTCAAGTGACAGTCCTAACCACTATGCCAGCTGCTGTGCCTTGTATCAATTTTACTTAGTCGAAACAGATGAATCTCATGGTTCACACTGATTATATCAGTGTTTGAGTTAACATTTGAACCACAGCCAAAACTGGTGTAGTTTGTTGTACAGTTTCTATCGTTCTGGCTACTGGGTAGGTCAAAGTCTGTCTGGTGCCGAGGTAAAGCGTTCCTTGTAGATTTGTATGAGTCTCACCTGGACGGGGTGCCTCATTGATTCAGCTCTTATGTCACCTGCGTTGTGTAATGAGAGGATAGTTTGACTTTCAGCTGGGACAGCAGGTGGCGCAGCAGTTGCCTTCCCCTCAAAGGCTCCAGCTACAAACGCTACCTCTAATTTCCTTGATCAAGGTACTTGAATGTATAGAGTAAAAATAGCCTAGGTGTATAAATAGGTAAATCACTGAAAGTAGTCTTGTACAATAAACAGGGTAAATAGCTTGTTGTTGCTGTTTAATAATAATAATACTTCTGTGAGATCAACAGTCTGGGGAAACTAAGTACAAACATTCTCTTGTTAACCTGCAGCTTGGTTGTCATGGATGTATTGAGGTCAGTTCTACTCCAGGATAGAACACATCTGCTTCATATTTGGATGTTTTCCATTGTGGCCCTGCCTCTCTCTGGCTTACTGTACTCCCAGAACTGGTGTGAATGTTCCAGAACTCCTGGCAGTCCTGCATTGTGCCATTATTGCAGAAATAGTCAGATCAGAATTCATCAGTCCCCGATAGGTCCTCCTACTTCTACATTTGGCCCCGGTGACCTTCTCCAGCTGTAGCTCCCTTGTCAAACATGAAAATTCACAGCTTCGTATGATGGAAAGATAGAGAAATGTATTGAAAACCTCAGTTGCATGGTTGCACTTATCTGAGTGTCTGAATCACTCTCTGTTGGGGGTTTAACTTAGTACTTTCGTTCATGCGTTGAAGTAATTTGCATTCAGGTTTTTAATTACAGATTGGCCATTTCAGAAGATAATCACAGAAGAGCAAATACTGAGCAGAAGTGTAATATAACAAGGAGACACTTTTTATAGCTTCTGAGTAGATCCAGTCCTTGGGTGGGTTTAGGTGGAGCATTAGTTGTGCATTTTGATTCACCCCAGAACAGCAGGGAAACATTTATGATGTTAATGTCAGTCTCTATGCTTTCAGCACCTAAAAGGTCCCATTCCTGCCAGGAGGTCTGGTTGAGTTTCTTTGAGCGACTGGCTTTGAAGACATAGTAGTTTATGTGCGGTTTACTATGGTGTGTCTGTCTGTCCCACAGACATGCCCCTGCAGGTGCGGCGAAGCAGCGATCCCACCCTGGCTGGCCTTGGCACGCCCTTCCGTGATATCCAGGTAGCGCGGCCGGAGCCGTCACGGCAACAACCCTCGCGCTGGTCCACAACGGCTGGCTTCCTCAAGCCACGATCTGCTACAGACAATCTTGACTATCGGGTAAGGGGACCCGTCTTCAGACATGTCTTTTTAAAAATTAATTTCATTTTAATTTTTCAATTCTTCCCTTTGCCTTTGAGAAACTTTCTCCTATTATCATTCATGTTTGGGAAAAAATCAAGACTGGAGAGCAACACTTTGCTTTCTCAGTGGCATGCAAATGAAAAAACAATTAACATAATAAAACACTGCTCCTTAATACTGACCGCAAGGGCATAGTGCTATGGCAACCACAGCTTTCTCAGTAGTCACGTGGATATGATGGCATCAAGGATCAGAGTAGGGCAGCAGGCTCTTGAAACGTGTATGTATTGCATGTCAGACCTCCCATTTACGTTTCTGAGTCACTCTGCAGAACATGCTTATAAAACATTTTGTTACACCACATCTGGCTTACTTTTCCACATACTTGTGAGAAAATGTTTGTTTTATGGTGCTTTAAACAATCTCAGCCACACTAACAAAATGAGAACTGGACTAGAAATTAGTTCTTATTTGTCATTTAAGGAGCCACTGTAGAACACCGGGCCTTTTTCAATGTCTAGTGTCTGTTTTTCGGGGGGCTGCAGGGTTGGGGTTCTGATGCGTACCGCAGCCTTCCTCGAGACAGCGGTGCCTGGGGCTCCCAAAGACCATTCCAGAGAGACAGCACTTGCACATCTGTTGGCACTGCGCCCCCTCTGGAGGACCCCTGGTTGGAGCGCCAGGAAAAGGTATGCTGAGGTCTGCCAAGCATGCACCTGTTCCCTTGAGTGGCTGAGCAACTCCTAGGCCATGTTTGAGTGGCAGCAGCTGTGAAATTAAGTCAGAATTTGAGGTTTGTGTGCAAAGCTACTAACACTGGTCTACTTATCTATACATCTGGGTAACTTTTACTGTATCCTTTCAGAGTAAGTACCTTGATTGATGGTACTACAACAGAAAAGGGATTGCAAGGTGATGACTAACAGTTTGTCTTATCAGCTCTTTTTCTACTTTTACCTGCAACATTTTTTTTTTGTTTTTGCTCAGTCAATGGAAGAAATATTTATTTGGCACTTCAGCTTTAGATAAATTATCTTGACAGTTTATATTTAAACGTTAATTTGCCATAATCTAACGTTCCAGTATTGGAGGAGAAAAATCTTATCGCCACAGACTTGACACATTATCTTAAAAGCAGAATGAAGCAATGGGGGGGGCTTCTTTCATTTTCATATCGCAATGCATCTGATTATTCCTGACTGCTGATCAACCTTCTGCAGCAAGTAGACTCTTGTGGCGTGTGTGTCTCTGTCTGTCAGTTTCTGTGTAATATGGACAGTTAAATCTAAACAAGACCTTGATCTCTGTATGTTTGTGGTCACCCCCTTTGGAATCTGTGGTCACACAGTCCTGAGGCTATTTTGTCAGCTGCCTTTCCTGGAACTGGTGTATTGGTTAGGCCTCTTGCCTCACAATTGCAAGACATCAATTTGATGTCACTCTTCTTGAAATACTCTTGATCAAGGTACTTCGAATTGATAAAGTAACTACCCTTATGTAATTGGATAAATTGCTGTAAGTACAGTACTGTGCAAAAGTCTTAGGCATGCAACTTCAGTGTCTGCTGAGAAGTACAGGTAGATTCTTATCTACCATCAGGGAGGTTTCTGATTGGTCCCAAATTCATTGTGCAGCCTGAGAATGACCTCAAACACCCAATCTCAGTCATACAGAACTATCTTCAGCAACATATGGTATGGTCCCCACAGAGCCCTGATCTCAACATGATCAAGTCAGTCTGGGAGTACATGCAGAGACAGTCACAGTCTGCAGAAGAACTGTGGCCAGTTCCTCAAAATGTTTGGAAGAACCTACCAACCTCTACCTTAAACTGCATGCAAGTTTGCATAAGAGAATTGATGCTGTTTTAAAGGCAAAGGGTGGTCCCACCAAATATTGATTTGATTGAGGTTTTTTGTCTACTGAATGCTATGAATACTTATTATTGATTAATAAGTATTCATGGCATTATTTTTGGAACCATCTTTGCTTTTTAGCATTTTTCCCCACAGTACTGTAGTTCAGTGTGTACACCTATTAGAGTAATCATTTTGGATAAAAAGTTCAGATAAATGACCAATAACAAAAATATTGTTAATGGGACATCTGGGATGGGGGAGCTGATTAGTGTGTAACTTGTAGTGTGTTAAATTGAGGAATCAGTGTGTGAGAGAGTATACATTGTTTTTCAATGTCAGAAAAGGTTTGTGGTGTTATGAGACAAAGTGTGTGTGTGTGTGTTAGAAAGGGAGCCCTTTTGAGTTCTGGCTGTGCATAGATGACTTGTGGCAGCAGCATATGTTTATACGCCACATACTAAAGGTTGTCCCTTCCCTGGAAGGCTGGTGTGCTGTGTCACCGAAAACCATATATTTATATGGGGCTCTTTATTCATGATTTGTTTTTGTGGCTCTGTCTGAGGTTTTTATTATCTACCCCTAAAGCCTTATTAAAGTATACTGTACACACATTCTGTAAATGGACTTGGGTCCCTTTAAATGTATTCAGCTTGGAGATGCGCCCATGGCCCGCACAACTTCTCGAAAAAACTTATTTTAATAAAGGTTAGCGGTCATTCATGGGTCTGGGGAACAAGACACCCCTCCAAGACCCTTTCTGTGTTTACACAGTGCAGGATAGCCCTGCAAACAACTTTCTTTGCATCTCATGGATCTTGTTTAAAGAATCCTTGGATGCTGAATTCTGATTGGTAGAGCAAAGAGCTAACCAGCTGAACTGACCCTTTACCCCAAGTAGGTCTGTCATTTAAAAAAGCTTAGTTGCTGTCCCAAGTGCCCTGAAGTCAAGACAGGTGTTGTAGATGTTGCTCCAGGTTGTGTGTCCTTGTATTGGAGGTGTCTGTATGCTCATAAACACGCCTCTTGTGACAGCACTTTGGCATGATGTTGAACACTTGGAGCAGTGCTAGGGACATGATTTGTAGTCTCTCGCAGGTGGACAGTCTCCTTCAGTGAGGCAGGGCTCACATTCACACTTGCATTGCAAGTCTTTTCTTTCCCTGCAAGACTTCCTCACCTGCCGTGTTCATTGATCCTCTATAATCACTCAGACCAAACAAATTGCTGTAACTCGATTTGCTTCAGTTCGAACCCTTTCAGACCCTCTAGGTTGCAGCAACCCCCCCCCCCCCCCCCCCCCCCCCCCCCCCCCAAAAAAAC
>UFQX01004323.1:774067-828127 GCA_900497675.1 Arapaima gigas | reverse complement strand
AACCCTTTCAGACCCCCTAGGTTGCAGCACCCCCCCCCCCCCCCCCCCACTGATGGCCCCATTGCATGTGAGATCCCTGCTGGCTGGTTTTTCTAATGGACTGGGGATCAATGGCTCTCAGCTGAGGCCTCTTCACTGCACTCGCTTTTCACCAAAGTGGGAAAACGGCACAATCCCAGGATGCCTTGTTTCCCAGGATGAAGAGGCAAGGAAGGGGGAGAATGGTCGCATTGAGCCTGTGGGCCGAGCCGACTCTGGGTTGGAGCACGTGCCTGGTCTGTCCCTCGAGTAAGTAACCTGTCCCATGAAACCCGCACACAAGAGCACACACTTTCCACTTTATATAACCCTAACCATGTGTTTGTAGTCCTTGGGTTGGTCTGATTCCAAAGGGCCAGATCAATTTCCCTTCCCATTTGTCCTGCACTGCAAGGTGCAGAACCTGATCGTCCACTCGAACTGCTGCCCTTTTTTGATTTGGTTTATTTTTCTTTTCTTTTTGTTTTCTGTCTCCCCTTTCACTCCAACCCCCACCTGCCATTGTGCTGCAGTGACATTGTCACACTGGTGGAAGTTTCCAACGACGGTGGCCCTTTGGGAATCCATGTTGTACCGTTCAGTGCGCGTGATCGCAGGTAAACTACTGCCTGTGCTAAGCGACTAACCAATTGACTACCTTCTGGAGGACATGGTTCTCTGCACAGCTGATCACTTGGGGCACCCTCTCCTTTACACGCTGTCTTTGAATCTGTATCTCTTACCACTGATACCCTTGACAGGAATGATGAGGTGGTCATCACTGTTCAACTCTGTCCTCCTATTCTGCTCTGGGTGCCTTTGGTGTTCACGGTTAGTTTTGTCTATAGGGCACACACCATACATGCCCCCTCCAACTTTTAATCACACATACTGGTGGATCAAACCACCTCACAAACTGCCAACTGACAAGTCACCACAGCTCTTTAGGCAGAGTCCCTAACTTCTGAATCTGTGGTCATTCTCAAGCAATACTATCCATCTAACCCTTCATTACTGATAGGTTAGTCTGTCTTTGAAAATGGACACAAGCTGTAGGTTTTCAGAGGTCACACGAGAGTGACATAGGCGCACACAGTTGCACACCTGATCCTCTGTCTGAGCTTCTGTCCATCCATCTTTGTCCCAAATGTTTGCTGCTTTCTTGGTCAGTGTGCTGCAGACTGAGTCAGGACTGCTGTCATCACACTTCTCTCTTGTGCTTGCTCACTCACTCAATGTGGCAGAATTCCAGCAGTGATCCACTCCAACTTCAGTACATGACATGTGGTTTGACATTCTGTTAGCCACACCCAGGTAATGAATGCTGTAACTGTTGCAGGACACTGGGGCTTGTGGTGAAGCGCCTGGAGCGAGGAGGCAAGGCTGAGGAGCAGAGCCTCTTCCACGAGAATGACTGTATTATCCGTATTAATAATGGGGACCTGCGCAATGTCCGCTTTGAGCAGTAAGGCATCCCTCCTTGCACACTCACACCTGATGGCGTGACCCATGTTCCTCCTCCTGATTGGGCAGTATTGGTAGTGGAAATACAAGAGGCAGAGCTACACCAAAGCCAGACACCTGATCGACCAACCTTCCATTAAACATGTAGTCAGGTTTTATGTGTGGATCTGTTTTAATTTAAACTACAATCTTTGTCAAGACTTCGGGTCTCTTTCTACCTGTGCTATAGTTTGCTTAAATTTCAAATTATTTTAGCAGGATTGAATTGCTAATTCCAGCTCTATCTGTGTTTGTTTTGCTGAAGACCCATCAGGGCCTCTCAGTAATGTATTCAGAGTTGTTCTGAGTCTGATCATCTTCATAATGGACATGTGCAGTGATATTAAAGTGCACCCAGTGATTTAGACCCTTTATTTGTTTGACTATAGATTCTCTCAGGCATGACTGTCTATATGCCAAATGTCTGGGTTGAGGGACTGCTGCAGCGAAATTTTCATTTCCAATTTGCATGCAATTCAGAAAGCCGGGCAGTTTGGGTAAATGTAGGAGTGCTGCTCTGGACCCATTCAGTGCTTCCTGTTCATCTGACTGACTCCTGTAACACAAAGTCCACAAAAAAATGCAACTTGCTCTCAGCCAGTTAAGACAGGTTTCAATACATGTCCACGTTCTAGCCAATGAGGAAGAGGAATTGCTCATCCTTCTATGTGTCTTAGCCAGTTAAAAACTTCCAAGAAATAATCAAATTGGATACATAACTGTTTAACATGTCTAAGCCAATCAGAAACGATAGATAAGACTGTTGCATTTTTCAGCCAAACAAAAAAGGTACATGCTGTCGGCTTTGGGGCCACTTTACTGAAGATGTTTCTGTCTTTGTTGGCAAGTTGCTGACCCTGCATTTGTACTCCTGTGTGCAGGAACTTGTGCAAGGAAATGGTATTACACCCATGTAAAATAATGCCGTAACTTTACCCTCGAAGCTTACTGAAAATTTGTCTGGCTCAGTGTGTTTCTTGCTCGCCTTCCCACATTCCCTATGTGGTGAAACATGTTCTTGTTTACTGAAGAGATTTTCCCCATTTTTTTTTTTCACATCTGACAGCAGTTCCATTTTCTGTTTCAGGGGCTCTAACAAATATGGACATTACAGGACATTTTGTCAGCTCACATACTTAAAATCTGTGTTTTGTGTTTGTTTGCGTTTTCCTATTTCAGAGCACAACAGATGTTCCGCCAGGCCATGCGGGGTCCTGTCATCCTCTTCCATGTGGTTCCAGCAGTGAGGAAGGCCCATTACGAACGTCTCTCTCTCAGTGAAAGAAGCCCTGCCTGCTCACCGGGACCTGTTGGTGCCAAGACCCGGCTGAGTGAGACAGGCAGCCTGGCAGGCCGTAGCGAATGCACCCCCCATCGCATGTCCCAGTCGGGGCTGCACCCTCAGTGCAAGCCCCACCCTCGAGGCAATGCCCATTCTGAGCCAAGCAGCTTCTTTTTGACCCTACCTCACACTGCTGGCCCCACAGGAAAGCCCCCCTTGGGTCCCCCTCCGTCCCCCCAGCGACCTCGAAGCTCCACCCCCACTGTGGGTTTTGTGCAGAAAGTTGGCCACAAACTCAACATCCAGCTCAATAAAGGTCAGATGTACTTACACACCCCAGTCACTTTCAGCTGTGTATCTTACTTTGTCATCTAATGCTTGAGACTTTCCCAATCAATACAGAACTGTTTTATCATTTCAAAAATTAATATTTTTAATCTCATTTGAAGAACCTATGGAAAAGTCCAGTGTTGTGGTGAAGGTTTTTGTGATCCAGATTTGCTTGTATTGGTCCACCGTACTCAACAGGCATTGAAAAGAGGTCTTTTTCCTCATCCTCCAGTTAGGATGGAGAGCTCAGACTGAATAAGTTATTAGATAAAGCAAATATCTAAATGAACTGATGTATAAACGAGGGAACTTCCCTTCAGCAAAACTGGTGCTGCTGCTGGATCAGTACACAAGACACCTCATGATCTCTGAACTTGTGTTTTGAAACGTTTGAAACATGTGTTTTGAGTTTCAACAATAGATTTTTCCATTTCAGCCTATTTATATCAAGACAAATGTATCACTGCACACAACAAACCTTGATTTCATAGATGATATATTTAAGGATCTCAGTATGAGGTTGCCTCTGTTCCTCAGAGCTGCTGAGTCCCTCCCAGCATTCAAGAAGGATTTCAAACCCATCTATTTGAGAGCCTTTGTTCACCAGATCACTCCTATAAAGTTTTTTTTTTTCCTTCCTTCTCCCTTGTCTTACAGTCCAGTGTTGTGCATTTTTCCTTGAAACATGTTGTTTCCCCCTCTTGACCTTCTGCTGCTGCAGGTCCTGAAGGTCTGGGCTTTAGCATCACTTCTCGCGATGTCCCCCTTGCTGGCTCTGCCCCCATATATGTGAAGAACATCCTCCCACGTGGGGCTGCAATTCAGGATGGTCAGCTGAAGGCAGGAGACCGCCTGCTGGAAGTGAGCAGCATTGTTGTTTTAAATGGTCAAGTTACAAATTTATGAAGACACATTTTCCAGGGTGTTTATTTTTAATGTTTTTCATTTATCTGCTATTAAAAATTCTGTCTACTAAAGCAGTTGTGACCTTAGTTTACCCTCTGAGGCAGTAGATGTTTCATGGTGTTCACAGGTCATATCTGGTGTTGTGATCAATAAAATGAGGGGTGATGCATGTTTATATTAAATTGCTCAAAACTCAGCATTTAAGAGCTTGTGAAGACAAATTATTTTTCATTTGTCTTAATTTTATTACAGCTTGTGGTTAATCAAGATAAATTATATGTACAGAGTTGAATCAAGGCTTACAGTTGCGGTTGTTTGCAACATGAGGAGCAAGTTTGCCACTGCGTTGTTTTTTCTGATGGCCTTCCTCTGCCCTTGGGTCTTCTCTCAGGTAAATGGTGTAGACTTGAGTGGGAGGACACAGGAGCAGGTTGTCAGTCTGCTCCGGGCCACCCCCATGGGTGGCACAGTGGACCTGGTAGTGCTTCGACAGGAACAGGTGGACACATTCTTGCCCCGGGAAGTGGTAAGACTCTGCTCGTAACACCAGCTCAAGCTCCCATTGATCATTGCATTTTGAGTGGAGAGCTGACAGTTTCCTTTTAATTTCTTTGTTTTTGCACTTCAACTGGTTCTATAACCCATTCTCCTTTTAGCAGACTTGGATTTTACAGACTTGCAAAAATATTCCAAAAAGAAACAGAAAAATGGTGAACATTCAAAAAAACCTATTTTTAAGCATAATTTAAGTTTAAATATTTATCTAAATTTTTAGCTTTTTGGCATAACTTAATTTGTGTAAAACACTGACTAATTTTATTAAACACATTACGTTGTCTAAATACATATATTGCACTTTAGATTTACCTGAACTTCTGCCACATCTGGACACCTTGCTCCCATTATAGTCCCAAAAAGAGGATAGACTGTACTGTTTGTTTTTATTATTCATTTTTCATTATGCGCAAGACATGTTTCACTGTGATCTAGTGTCACTAGTGTTTTTTCCTCTGCAATCACAGGGCAAACCATATTTTTCAGACCGATAGGGATGGCCACTTTTCAAAGGGCCTATAGAGCCTGCAGTCAAGGCTGTTGGCGTTGACCCCAGCAAGCGTTTGTACTCAATTAAAAGAATCAATTTGTCACAGAGACTGTGGTGTCCAGATCGTTCCAGTGAATTACATTAGTGATTAATCAACGTGAGAATGTCTTCTTCAGTGAGTAGGCCTGTTGTCTTCAGTGCCCTGGCAAGTTGACTCTACAAATTCCACTGAGAAATGATGGCATCTAGAGAGCAGGAGGGAACAAAGAAGGATACTGTTTTCCCTGTCGTCATGGTAGCATGGCATACAAGGAGCTGCTAGAAGTCAGGTGGCAGTGGTCACTCCAGATCTGGTACAGGGGTGAGGTACAAAGTTATTGACCCCCTCCCAGGAGTAGGTGTAGCTGGGTACAAGTCTTTGCTGGGCTACACTCAACCATACACAAAAATCAAGACTCTTAATATTATACAACGTAGCAGGTTCCACCGTTGCTGTAGTATTCAGCCTGAAATGATGCAGTAAATTTAATTCTTCCATACAGTAAGAATGGATAAATCAGTGTAAATAGCTTAACATTGCAAGCTACTTTGGAGAAAAGCATGAAGCCTTTTATGATATATTTGGCTGCAGTTCCTATTTAGTGATTTTTACTCGTATATACAGCAGGGTCACTTTTACTATATGGGTTCAAGATGAGGCTTGTCACACTTCGTACTTGAGTGTTTAAGTGCAAGACTTACCACTATGAAACCCACCACCCAGATAATGGTAATGTTAATTTGAAGTCTTTAAAGTCTTAAGATTTGAACATTTTTCTCACTGTGCTTGAGTCATGTACAATTTGCATTTGTATACAACTTTATCTTGATTGGTTTAGGATGGGTGGGTGTGACAGGCTGAAGAAGCTAAAGAGGTAGCAAGCAGTGGGGGATGTTAGCAGGGTCATGGTGCGAGTGCTAGAGACAGAGGCAACAACAAGCTGACAGGCGAACAAAGGCAGTTGTGAATATAGTGGAAATGTCAGGCGCCCAGAAGGATCTTATAATGGGAATGGGCTGAAAGTGGCGCTGGGAGATGCAGGGGGGGCTCACTTCACACCCTGGATGTGCACGTTCTAGACCCCTCTGCATCGCTGAATTAATGGGTGACTTTGCATTGTGTCGTTCTGGATGCATGTGTTGCCATTGTTGGCACACTCAACATGTTTCAGGACTTTATTTTATGTTCAGAGGTGGTGCCATAAATTCAGTGTATCTGTTTTACACACTTTTAACTGTACATACTTATTTAAGGAAGAATTGCACAATTGGTATGATTAAGATGGTTAAGGATAAATTTAGAATTAAATCCTTGCTGATTAGGCCAGTTTAAATTGTGCTCTAATCTGTTTTTATATCTGTTTATGCTCTGCCACATTTTGAGGTAACTTTTTTCCTGTATTTGATAGCGGTCTTTCTATATTTCCCTATTGTGCTGACATTTTGGAATTTTGTTCATTTTCTCAGTCGGTTCACAATCTGGTGAGCAATGTGCATTTTTCCCAACTTTCCTTCCCCCCCCCCTTTTAGAGCACCTCGCCTCGGAAGCAGAGTCCTAGAGATTCGGTAAGAGCCCCTTCGTCTTGTCTGAGAGTCCAGCCATTAGGCCTGTTTCAAGCCAGCAAATCTATAGATGTCTGAGTCGTGCATAAATCTTTCAGCTTATAAACTCAGGCTGCCCCAGGAAACAGTTCTCAACACACCTCTCTTACATCCTACTGGCTTGTTTCTGTGTTGACAGAGCAGCAGATGGTGTAATGGTTAGTCATTGCTTGGCAATTTTTAGATCCTGGATTTAAATTCTAACTCCAGCTGTAGTATCCTTGATCAAGGTACTTACCCTGAATTGATACAATAAAAATGACTTGGGTATATAAATGGATTAAATATTAGATAATAGAAAAACATTTTGTAAAGGTGTTTTTTTGTCTCCAAAGGAAATAGTTTTCTGATTTTAATGTCAGTGTTTCCCCCTTTTTAAACATTGTTTTTGTTGAAAGTGACATGATCTTAATGTCGACTTCTTGTATGGAATTACAATGGTCAAACTTGAGTCCTAATAAAACCTTTCACAAACAGCAGGCTCATCTGTCTGTATGAGCTTGAGTGTCATACCCAGTGAGGTGTTACACAGCGGCAGTTACACCCAGAAATGTCCTGACCATAGGGCACTGCTGGAATGGCTGCTGTGGCTTGTGTTTCCTCTGAAAACAGGCTGATTCTCACCAGTTCCACATAGATCTCAGATGAGGCTATTTCACGCTGTCATATGGTGTTTTGTAAGGCTCCTCTTTGTTTGGGAAGTGAGCTAAAAACATGTAATTTTTTAGAAATCACAGTGGTGTAATTATCTAACATTACATTCACAGCGATATACATAAAATATACTATTTATAGTAGTGCTATATTGTGTATATATATATTTTGCTGCACAGAATTCAAAATTCAACAACTGAATTGACTAGGGTTGAGCTGCACCCCCCACCCCACACACACACACACACACACCCCCCCAGTGTGAGGTGAAGTGAGGTGTTGCCTTGGCCAAATGGCCCCATTGGCTTGGCTCATTGGACCTTATTCTGTAGACCCTTTCACAGCCATGTCTGTCAGGCGTCCCACGTCTTAATCGTGTAATTAGCAGTAACGTGAGCCCCCGCGTGACAGCTGCATGTGCGTTTCCTCTGGAGGGGGACGGGAGGCGCTGGCAGCACACGCTCCGTCTCATAATTGCAATCAGCAAATCATTTCATCTGTGCTCTGGCCTGCTAATTTAGCCATTGACTGTTCGGCGTGGGCTCCTCCACAATAATATAATTAGACACAATTATGCAGTTTTTGCATTCAAAATCGAACCATCACAAATGCTTGTCGTATTTTTGTAAGGTTTTCTCTCCCACCCCCAAAATTTCCAAGATAAAATTTGGCCATATGCTTAGAATTAAAGCAATTACGTTTGATTCCAGAAAATGTACGCTAAATATATGCTATCGTTGCCTTTTGTTATTGTGCAGCTCTGGCAGCGCAGCTCCTCCTCGCATTTTTTGCTCTAATGGGCACAATTATTTGCCGCAGATGTCTGTCTTTTGTTTTAGTTGCACAGCGACAAATAGCGATCTGTCGCGCTGCCAGAGAAGCTCTAACTTTGATATAAGTAGAGCCTGTTGACTTTGCAAATTAAAAAGCTTTTAGTGCATTAGCCAGGGGCGGGCGATCGGAATTCCTCTCACGGACGAGATTGCGCACAGAGCCGCAACACGTGTTGCCATTGTTGTCTGTCCTCGGAAGCAGCGACGATTTGCAGAATGAGCCTGAATAAAGGAAAACCTCGTTATCTGGTCCTTGAAACTTTCCCAAAGCGTTGCCGTGCTGATGCTGTAGTGTGATGAGAGGCCCCACACAAAAAGGACTTGTCTGTGTCATATTAGAGGCAGACCTATGGTATAGGTGATTAGAGAGGGAGTGACCCTCGCGTGCGTGTGTACACACACACACACACACACGTGATGCTGGGGACTTGGTTTTTTTAACTGAAGTGATGCTGACAGAGTATATCTTTTTCCTCAGAGGCAGTTCGTGAGGGAGGGGGTGTGTCCAGTAGAGCCTCATGGGCAGATTGAGGTAAGCCCCCCTCTTAACTCACCCTTCCTATATTTCCTTTTACCCCCTAATTATGACCTGAGTCTTAGCTTTTGGACACTAAAATGGCATCTTCTTCAAACATCAGAGATGTTTGTGACGCATGACATCAAAGCTGTAGGTGGCACAATGGTTAAAGGCATCAACTTTCAAACAATGGGACAGGATTTGAAACCTACCTCCTGGTGTAGTGCCCTTGAGCACAGTACTTGTCTTACGTTGATGCAGTGCGTAAGCATCTTAATTTTTGACGCTTGTCTTCGAAGCCACCTATTAAGTCAATGTTAAAAGTGGCTTACTGTGGTTCAAACAGTTCATAGTTATGTGGCTGTTTTTGATCTCCCCCAAAGACATTTACACCTGGGAACTAGATGCTAGAGTAATGGAAGGTAATGAATCACTGCTCACTGACTTTGAAACTCACTGTAGGCTCCTACCTGTCTTACACCAAACAAGAAGGGCAGCAAGAGGGTGTTTCTGGAATCATGAGTCACCTGTTGGATAGAGTTGAATCCCACACCTTTGCTGAGAAAAGAAGGCACAAGCTTTTCTAGGTTTGAGGGATCTTTTTGAGCCAAAGTTGACTTCTTGCCACCTACAGCCTCTTGGGCAGCCTTAAAGTTCTGTCTGTGCTAAACCAAAGCATAATTGGCTTCACAAATATTATTGGGTGTGTGCATGTATATGAGCAAACTCATGATTCCTAGACAAGGTGCGCGAGTGTTTCATATTCAGTGCTTCGACATGTTGCCACACTGTGATAGCTTAAAGTAGCTGTGGAACAATGGTAAGCAAGTGTGACATGGGTGTGCGTGTGCACACGTACACACACACTGAGCAATTACACCCTTCACTGATTCCTTTGAGGTGTGCGAACTCATCGCAGGCAGCTTCAGTGCGGCTGAATCAGGGTCCTTTGTGCCGCGTCCCACATTCAGCTAATTGTTCCTGGTGCAGCCACGCATGAAAACCCAGATTGGATTTTGGAAGGTGCAGGGTCTCGAAAGGGGCTGTAGGCTAGTGGCAAAACCACGGTGCAGTCCCTTCATTCTTTGGTTTCCACGCACACTTCTGATCAAGCCTATTTTCCACTTCATCCTTTTCTGAGTTTCTTCCACTTTTTCCATCACAAATTGGTTCCTCCACAGTCTGATGTCAATCACTATATGAAACAGTTTGAAAATAAATGCAGATTTGTCATACCCTAACTTAGATCAGTCTAAGAAGCTTAATATTTTATCTGTTTGCAGCATGAGGGTTCTATGGCAGGTGGTAGTATTCAATCCCAGGACCTTTAAGACCAAAGGTACAAGCTCTTGTCACCCCCCTCCGCTGCCCCCATATTTGGGTACACAGTTGACGCTAAGTGGGTGAGCTCTGCATTGCACATTACAAATAGAGCTCCTGGGCCCTGCTTTTCCTGTAGTCAGGTCACTTTTCCTGTACTGATGCACTAAAACGTTCTGTGCTCTACGAATGGTAAATCAGTGTATTTAGGTTAGTAGAAAAACCTCACAGTTGAAGACGACTGTCAGATGTGTGAAAAAATGTAACTGGTCAGTTGTGTATACAGTTTCAATTCTGCATTTGCCCTTTATTTTTAAAACGAATCAACATTGATTATTTGTAGCTTTGTTTAACTGATGGCAATAAGAATTACGAGATGTTAATGAGGAACTTGGCACTGAAAGAGGTTTGTCCCCTGCTGTGTTGAGGGTGATGACTTTCAGATTAAATTTGTGTCAAACTGTCCCATTTTATAATATAATGGTCTGTTAGGCAGAGAAACTAGCCAGTATTCGCTCTGGGAGAGCTGAACATGGTCCCTCGTGCCCAAACTCCGTTTCCGGCCAGGGCTTCTCGTAAAACGGTCAAATCTGAGGTTGTTTTGCTAGAGACAAACATGTTCCAGACTAATTTAATTTTAAAGTTAGTGTATCATAGTCAAAGCAACAGTTTCCAGTCTTCCCCCTGGTGTACATTTGTGTTTTTTTAAAAAATTTTTTCCCCCCCTCCTGTTCTCATAATTTTATACATTGCTAAGAAAACATGCCAGGACCTGCGACTCATTTCCCGGGGGGTGGGAATGTGTTGCTCCAGCGTTTGCACTGAGAGAACATCAAACTTGCTGTCAAAACAATCTGCACACTGTGAGCAAGATGGGTGCCTCTATCCCTGTTTCTCAGACTTACCATGGGCATGTAGACGATACTTGGAACAATATCGCACTGCTGCTTCTTTGGCAGTCAGTGGGGGCGTAGTCTGAAATGATCTGCATTTGCATTTTTCATCAACTGCTCATCCAGTACACAGTCATGGTTGTTTAGACATTGTTCCAGAACCATAGGGCATGGGACAGGGTGGATGGAAAAACCTGTAGATATATTTGGCAATAAAGAGCACTCAGAAGAGTGCAAGTCCAGCATTTTAACTCAGGGTTTACAACTTCTGTTTTGTTTGGGAATCTGTGATCAACAGCAAGATGAGGGACACACTTATGGAATGATATTGTCAAGAAGTAGCATTGAAGTGTTTGGAGAAAAGATACTTGTAAAATTAATTTAAATTGGTTTCAAGCAGCTTTAGGTTATTAGTCATAAAATGTTTATTATAACAAGTGTCCAAGATTTTTCAGAAAACATCCCTTCTATGTCTCATAGGACATTTTTCATTATTAAGCTTTTATTCTGTGTGTTAAAGCTGAAACTGGCCGGTAGTTGACACACTGGACACGTTTATGGGGCAAATCACAGACAGAGCTGAAAAGGTGGTGACATGTTTTTTTAGTTTATATTAATTTGTTTTTAAATTGAATAAAAACTAAAAGTAAACTCATGGAGTTTTTCTTATATCTGAGATTTATACATAGGAAAGCTTATAAATATATCAAGGGATGTCTATTAACCTCTAACTGATTGAGGATTAAAGACAAATGTGTTTGGAGTTATGAAAAATCTATGAGCAGATTTCTGATCCAAATTGTGCCATCAAGTTGAGGTAACATATGTACATAATGGTATAATTGCCTTGCTGTGGGATTCTTTAGAAAGGCCTGACATTGACCAGGTACTTGAGGGTAGCAATGTGACCTATGTAGCCTGTGTTCCACAATAAATACAATTTAATTGCAGGCAAAAGTTGCAAATCACCCATTCTGTGACCTTGTTCCTCTCATGTGAACCAGATGCAGCTGGAAGTCTCCTGGTTTCTTCACTTCTTTCATTGGGATTCAGGAGGGAGGTCTGAGTCGTGTTTGATGGATGTTTATATTCAAGTGCAGTTGGTTGATTCCTCACCGCACGCCGTGACATTGCTGCCAGCTTTGCCATTTTATGTTGCTTTGCTGTTTGTTTTTCCGTCCACTCAGTGATCTCCCTTTGGATGGAGCTCATTTTAATGATAAAGGTGGGTCTTTGCCCCCTTTGAGATCGAGCCTGTCCTTTTCACATTCTGTTGCTACACAACACTGGTGTCAAAAGGAGGGAGAAACAGACATTTCCACAGCCACAGGGGGCAACTTTTCTTCCTTCATTGTGCACTGCTAAATTTCATTCCCTCAGGTATGAAATATGTGAAATATATTCATCCTCTTGAGAACTTTGAACCCCTGTTAAGGCCAGCAGGTGGTGTAGTGGTAGAAACATTGCCTTGCAATTTGCCCAGGTTTGAATTCCCTGTCCAGCTGTACAACTCGTGGTCTAGATAGTTATCATAAATTTATACAGTAAAAGTTACCCAGCTGTGTGTTGAGAAAAGGATCACCTGTAGGAATAATTGTCTATGTAATAGTCCATCTGAAAAGAAACTGCATGAAGTCAGAGACTATTCCTGGATTGTTAGTCACTTTGGAGAAAAGTATTTGATTAATAATACACATGTAGCCTGGTATTAGAACTCCTGGTTTCCAACATAACAAGTGATATGTCAGTATCTGAGTCAAGTAGTCCTGGCACAAGGAGTACTATATCCAAGTAAAGCCAAAAGCCATCAAAGAAATAGTTGGTGCAAATACTACTGTGACGCTATGTGACAGCACTGCGCCCGGCATCTGTGTTCTCATTCTTTAACCTGTGAGACCTGGGTTCAAAAGCAATTAGTGCTTCCTCATTTTCTTCACTTCTATTCAGTCACCAAGTCCTCCAGTAACAGTTCATTATAGTATGTACATTATACTGTTTTCTCTACTTTATATTTTCCTCCACTTAGTCAAACTTATGTAGAAAATTAAATGTTTGTTACTTTTACTAGTAGTAAGGAAAGAAAGTGTATGATACGTCTGTGCATTGATAGTTATTTGTTTAGTAGGTTAATTACCTTAGTAACCTATTTCAGCATAACAGAAGCAGTATTTTAAAGTGTTAGAAATACTACTTTGTCCAAGAAATGCCAACTAATTTCCCGAATCCAGAATGAATCATTTTCCTCATAAATAATTGAAATTGTTTCCTGGTATTTGAGTTCAGGGTATTCGAGCCGTTCCCAGGAGCCATTTACACTTTTACGCTTTCATTCTGCGTGACAGAATATTTCACAGAATCTTTGTTTGAGGTCGTACCTTTGAAAACAGCCTGCTGTGCACCTTAGCAGGGGGTCATGGGTACAGCATGCTTTGGGCTTCATTCTATCTTGTTGTCCCATGTAACTTGTGTAGAAGATGGAGGAGGAGGAAATGGTCCTGATGCCAGACGGAACCCGCGAGTTCCTGACCCTTGACATCCCACTCAACGACAGTGGCTCGGCTGGCCTGGGAGTCAGCGTCAAGGGCAATCGCTCTAAGGAGAGCCATGCGGACCTGGGTATCTTTGTCAAGTCAATCATCCACGGTGGAGCAGCATGCAAGGCAAGGCACCCTCTTGTCACCCTCTCGTATGCTTAGCTCCCACCATCTGACCAGCTAGCGGATAGTCAAGAGACGGTGTCTCCCCCCCCTGCTGTTGAGCATTTGACGGGGTGCTAGGCTTGATCAGTTTCTGCCAAAGTGGTCAACTATATAAATGAATCCCACTAAAAAACACTAAGCTGGCGCATAAATTATTATTTAAAGCATAAATCAGCCAAGGATATGTAGTCTAATGAATGAAGTGCGCCCCCTGGCTGAACCCCTAGGATGACAAATTTTTATGTCTCCCAAGTGCCTGTTGTGACACTGCCGCTCCTGTTAACAGTCCCCTCTGAAGATGAAATAGCTCTCCTCCCACATAAGCAGGCAAGGGCCAGTAATACGAGACCGTAGCAAAATCAATATCTCTAAGATAGATGTTTATTCTTCTTTCAACCGATCTTCTGTGATGGCAGTAAGATAAAGCACTTGTCTTAATGAATATGGGCTCCTCCTCACTGCCTCCTCCCACACTAAATGCCTTTTACTTTGTTCGAGAATGAGGTAATTTAAATGGCATATTCATTCCAGGCCAGAAGGTGGCATAGTAGTTAGAGTTCGTAGCAGGGCCAACAGAAGGACCAGGGTTCAAATCTCTGGAGTGAATTCATTCTTAGTGTTCTTATTTAGTTTGCTCTCATTTATCCTTTCTGATATTATGCACTATATTTTTTATTTTATTTTATTTAAGCCTCCATTGTGGTACTTTGAGCTGATGCAGTAGTAACTAGTTTGGTATTCAAATGGGTAAATCACTGTAAACATCTTTATGATAAACTTCACATTCTAAATAATAATAATTGTGCTCTGTCAGGATGGGCGACTCCGTGTCAATGACCAGCTCATAGCAGTGAATGGGGAGTCATTGCTGGGGAAGACGAACCAGGACGCCATGGAAACACTACGGATGTCCATGTCCACCCAGAGCAATAAGCTTGGGACGATCCAGCTTATTGTTGCCAGGAGGGTCGCAAAACTCAGTGGGGTAAAAAGTCTTATTTTATACTTTTGTTTATGTTGCATCATACTGCACATTTGGCATCATAAGTTTCACCTGTAAAGACCCTTTGAAAATGATGAGCAACAGTCGCACTACAGATCACCATAGCATTACTACTTTCCCTTACTCTGATCTTCCCTTCCCTTCTGGACTTCAGCTTGCTCCTGTTGTGGAATTGTATTACTTATTAGTTATTTCTCAAGACATTTAAAGTGGCTCAGCTGCAGAAATGCAAGTCTTACAGTAATACAGTAAGACAGTAAGTAAGTAGTACAGTTTTTGGGAGCCTGTCTAATAGTGCTTTAATAGTGCAGCTTGGTGGTAGAGCTGGTAATGGTGGTGCCACACTACACCTGAGCTGTACAGTCAGATGTGGCTTAGAATCTGATTGATATAATAATCTACATTTGCCCATTTAGCAGACACTTTATTTCAAAGCAACATACAATGATTGCATTGCTTTGAACACTAAATAATAGTTAAAATACAAGCTATAGTAAGCTCCATGCAGATGTTCACTTGTTTATACAGCAGAGTATTGTAACAATTTTGCACACACAAGGAGCAAGTTGGGGTCACCAGTTGACCTGAGACGTGGTTTTGGTCTGTGGGAGGAAACTTGCGCCAACCTGGAGAGAACATGTAAACATAAAATGATTTATTAATCAATACAGCTGGTAAACTTTTACTGTATTAGTTCAGTCGTAGTACATGAGGAGGTGGGATTCAAACCCAGGACCTTTGAATGGAAGGTGGCAGCTCTAATCACTGTACTCCACCTACTGCCATTGCATAAGAATGCTTCAGAATGAAGGCACCTCAGTGCTGTGTTGCATAGTAAAGGAACGTGCTTGTTGAAGGTGCTACACATCATGGCTGTATGCTGGGTTTGCATTCCCTCTATGACCTAGCTGTTTAGTTCAAGTGAGGCCATGGATGAGCTGTAGCCATTGGACAGGTCATGACTGGAGCCTTGCCACCTTATAGGACAGTATTGCAGATCACTGTGCTTTACCCTCCTCCCCCTTCTTTGGCAGCTATCCTGATTGTCTCCTGAAGGGACAGGCAAGGGGAGGGAGGACTTGTTCCCACTAAGCTTATCAAAGCTGCCTTCAGCACTGCCTCTTTCACCATGACGGCTCTGACAGGAGGAATGAAAAAGCTCTGACCATAATGCCGAGGCTATTGTCCATATGTGCGTCACTACGCACGTTGACGGTCGAGTTCACAGTATTATGGAGCACAACGTAAAAGCAGATCAGACCCACTGGAGGAGAAACACTGAAAGAAAAATCTGGGTTTTTTGGATGGATGAGCAAGAGCTCTGCTCCTCCCCTGCACACCATGTTTTTACCCATAACTATCAATCTTCCTTACTATCCACTGGATGGCCATATGTGCCTTCAGAGTAACTGTATTCAGCAATGTCTCTCACGCTCAAATATAGTGTAATCTCCCATCAGATAAATTTGTACCCTGGGTTCCTTTTTTAAAGACTTTTTCCTGTTTGCTTTTAACTATTTCCATTTTCAGTGCAAAAATGTCCTGTTTGCCTGCATTTCTGTTAGTTGTAGTGAGACAAACAAGAGGTGTGGGATTGTCATTCACCTGTTTTCCACAGCATTCGCAGCTCATCCCTTGTGTTTCTAAGGATGAGTCTTTGTATGGTATTTAAATATTAGGAATGTATATGGAATTTATGGTTCTCTGGTCTGCACTGTAGAAGTCAACAGCAAAGTTCAAGTTGGATAAAAACTGGAAAAATAATCTTCACAATTTCACAGAGCAATTGACATTTTAGTTGATTGTGCCCATTTAAAGTAAGGATGGTAATAAAAAAATTTTTGAAACTTGACATTACGGCAGGAATGCCTGGTGAAACTCGAAAGATGGTTGAGACTTGTGAGAGTAATGAGAAATGGCTGCAGGCCACAATTACGGTGGCAACTGATTATCCCCAGCCTCCAGGAACCTCACTTCTTAGCCACGGCCAGCTATTGCTGGGCCCCTGGCATGCTGGGTGTATGGACTTTCAAAGTACATTTCCATCCCCTTCAACCTGGTGGGACTGTCATTACAGGCGTGAGAGCAGTTCTCATGGTGACCCGTAAGGAGTCCCTACGTTTATTTATTGTGGAGTCTCCAAGGGGGAGGTCTGCTTAATGGTGTTCAGTCAAAATGCTTCCTTTCCTTCATGCTGTGTTGGAATGGTGGCCCCTGGCATGTGGTGGCAGAGGCCAGAGAAGAAACCCGAAACATAAGTTTATGCATAAACACAAATCTGAGCTAGAAATGCTTTGGTATAAATCCATCTGCACAAAAATGCAATGTCACACAAGCTTAACATGATGCTTTTGTTGATGCAACACTATATACAAAATGTATTGGATTTTTGTGAAATGCACTTATAAATTGAGGATATTGAATGTGAGTGCTACATTCCTTTTACATGCAAAAAATCTGGCAAATGTTAAACGTGTTCTGGTTTGAGGGGTGGAATGGGAGCAGGAATTGACTAACTTTCCAAGATCTTTAGTGCTTTTGGTTTTACATGCAACTGCTGCTGTGCATAATTGGGGAGAAAATATAAATACCCCGATGAACCATAAATTGTTTGTTGGTGGATACACAGTAAATTACAGCAATTCATCTTACTGTTAGACATGTTCTAATTACACACACGAAGTTGTTACAACTTAATTACAAGTATATTACTTCTGTTCATAATGCATGAGACTATTACACATGACACTAATACATGTTATTGCACAAGCAGTTACCTCACAAGGCCATAACATTATTATGAGTATTGCATATACAGTTTTACTGTATATGTTACACAAGGTAACTCATAAATTTTACTGTATTTCATGACTACTTTATATGAAGCTTTTATACAAGTGACATTGATATGTTATTACAAAAGAGGTTGATGCTGCAAACAAGTGTATTATGTGAATTTATTATACATGAGGTTATCACCACACATGAACACACTGATTCTGCTGATGAAGGGTTGATGGAACATAACACATGGCTCTGTTTGAAGATGCTTCTGACCTGTCCTCTGGTCTTCCCTGTTCACACAGGATTTGCCCCTCGACAGCTTGCTGGGTGACTGTGATCGGGAACGCCGAATCTCTCACTCCCTGTATGAGGGGCTGGATACAGCCCCACCCCCAGTAAGTCCCAGCATGGGCAGGATCATGGGTAAGTCAGTGCTTTTCCCTCCCTGCTGTTTTGTGTGTCTCTACTGCTGGGTTCTAGACCCACTTCTGCATGTTCTCAGTTTGAACTTTTCTGTGTGAACCAACCGAGAAGTCAAGTTGCAGGCCTCAACAGATAAAGGTGTGAACCAGAAATGGTGGTTGACGTGCAGAGAAAGGTTCTGCCTTCCTCAAAAGGAAGTGTAGACAAAAAGACTGCTAGTGTGAAGTGCTGATGAACTGACTCTTGTACCAGATGTTACCCCCTTTCTCTAGGTTCAAGGATCACTGGGTTTGTAGTCCTGATTTAACTGCCCAGCTGGCAACCAGCATGTGAACATGCTTATCACCATGGCTTTATGTGCCTTTTACCCAGATGATGACCTCTGCTCCAGAGCATCTTATGCTGTCTATGCTATGTTCTAAGGCCATTTGTCACACATGCAGTTGTATAATATGTTCTGATTCCCTCATTTAAACATGCCATCTGCATAGATAAGTGAATTCATCTATTAAATCACTGTTGAAGAAGCTGTATCTGGTTTTTCAACTCACAATGTATATATTGGAGAGGAGTGAGGTGGGAGGCGAACTGGGACTTGTTGGGGTCTGGGAGCGGTAGGCGCAAAGGGGACATCCGCAGAAGGTCGTCCTGCGCATCGGAGTCTCTTGGGGCTGAATCGACAGCATGGGGAATCAAGAACTTGGTGTGGCAAGTAAGGGCTTCTTTGATCTGCAGCCCTGACCCTCATCAGTGTGATTTTCTTCTCTGAACTCCTGGAGACTTTGGCTGTAACAGGGGACCACCAGGCTCAATTTACACCTGCTCAAGTCTCTCCTACAGTCTTAAGCTTTACGTATGTACATTTTCAGCACCCCCCCCCCCCCCCCCCCCCCCCCCCCCCCCCCCCCCCCCCCCCCCCCCTCCCCCCCCCCCNCCCCCCCCCCCCCCCCCCCAAAGATGATGGAAGTGTTAAAGTGCAGCCTCATTAGATTGACACCCTTTGCCTGGCACAATTGCATGTTTCAAAATATTAATGAACATATAACTTGTCTAAACAAGCTGCATTGTTTTTGTTTCTTGTCCTTGAAGCACAATTTCTTGACAGATTAAATGCAATGAACACATCTTCCACTGACATTAAGGTTCCATGGAGCCTAGTAATGGAATCAAATAAAGCTGCAATTTTAAGGTTTATCATTATTGGAATTCGATCGAGATGAAAGAAGGGCAGAACTTGACTCTGAGAAAGGCGCTTAAGGGGTCAGAAGCATTATCTGGAAGAACAGAACTAACCTGTGCTCACGACTGCACTAAACACTAGAGAATTTAAGGGAGGCTTCATGAACAGCACTTTTTCCTGTTGTCCCACTTCAGTGTTTGCCACTTGAGAACACTGCTGTTGGTAGGAATGGAAAACACGTTTTTCCGCCTTTGTGTCAAACTTGATTGGAGGTGTCGCCTGGCGTTTGTTGCCTAGCGACCATTTGCGCAGTAGAATTGGAGCTGGACTGGCCGCTGGAGCACCTCAGGTGGATCTGACAGCTATAATTCATTAAGGACCTGCCAGTGTGTGATTTATTCTCCTCACCCCCACCTGTTAGTTCCTACTGCATCCCTGTGGATGGGCGCTCAGGCCAGGCTGCTGTACTCAGTTGCCAATCCAGAGGAGCCACTCGGCAGTTGCATGTCAGCCTCAGGAGTTTCTCCTCTGATCTTTATAACTAACCAAAGCTGAGAAGAATGCTGTAAATCTGTCCTCTCCACCACCATTAGCCCATGTCACATTGAACTTGGCTGTTGTTGAGGGGCCTCAAAGCGCCTTGAGTACCGGGGCGGCAGGTGGCTTAGTGGCAAAAATTCTTCCTTTGGACTTAAGCTCAAATCCCACAAGAAAAATCCCATAATAGCATAAGAGAGAACTTCATTCATCCCTGCAGTGAAATTCACAGCAGTTTGAAACACAAGCAGCATAACAAAGTGCAAAATAACCAAATATTCCCTATTGATCAAGACAAGTTTAACAGCCAAATGAGGAAGAAGCTAATAATTGACAGGGCCTGGTATGGCTTTATGGAAGCAAGTGCTTGCGGTTAACCCAGTAGCTAGAAGAGCTCACAGCGATCACTTTGGTAAAATAAAATCAACGTTGTCTGATTTTAACATCAGGAATTTACAGGTATGTCATCATTTAGTGCTTTTCAGTCACTGGGTCACATAGTGGTTAGGGTTGTGTAGTCTGAAGGTTTTGGGTTTGAAGAGAAGGAGAAGAAAATCAGCTGAGCAATAATACACATTTGTAGTGAACTGGAAGATGGTTAAGCCTGTGTTTCAATGTTAACTGTACTTTGTGCTTCACTGATTTGCTTTACACTTCCATGTTTGTCCTGCAAAAGTTTTCTCATCTGTTTCACTTCAACGGTTCCTTCTCTGACTAGCCGTTGTCTGAAACAGACCTGCGGACAGGTCAGGAACAGGGCTTACGTTGCTGCTTGCTGCACCACCAGCTGGAGAGACTGGGTGACCCATGGACATGTTTTCCACTGAGTTATCCCCATTTATCCCTGTGGCAGAGCTGTCTGTCTGCTTGCTGGGGCCCAACTGCTTACATACCTTTCTTTGAACCCTCACGGGACACCCATTCCTCGTGGTCCAAGATGATCCACTGATGTACAGTGCTGCTCTCTGTCCAGTGTCAATTTGGTAATTTTTTAGTTTCAAAGCACCTCTTGTTTGCTGAAGGAAATATGTGAAAACAACCTTAGAAATCCTCATTTGGGAGCAAGCCAGAGTAAATACTGAACTCCTCTGGCAGTAATTAGAATGCAGCTAAAGTGGTGGAATTACAGAATGGCAATACAAACACTGCAGTCCATGAATGGTTTTCCTGGGAAATTAAACCCTATCCTTCTAATGCAGGCTAATATGTGTGATCATCTTCTATTTTTTTTTTTTTTTTTTTTAAGAAAAAGCGAACTTCAGTGCTTGCTAGTTTGATTAAATTCAGGTTAACATTACAATCTGGGATGGAGTGAAAGATGTTTGTTTTGATGGTGCCTTGAGTTTAAGTGTAAAGACTGATGGGCAAGCTTACACTTTTTTAAATATCTACTGTGTGGTTACTGTTTACTATGAATTATCCAGTTTACCAGTTGTCAGGATCTTTTTCACGCATAAGTGTAAGCTCATCTTTTTCGTTCTGATAAGTAGATGTTTCAAGTCATCTTGGACAGTGAAGAAACTTTAACCTTTTGGCTAAAGCCTGAATGCATTTTGTAGTTACAGTCCAGAGTTGCAATGAGTTGAAACAAACTCTACAGGTTTTAAATACAATAGTTTTGTTTGCATTAATATTTCTCTTTGAAAATTTCCAAAATAGCAGTATTTCTAAAGTTAGCTAAACTGAGAAGGTAGATAAATGGGGAGTAATGGTGGTAATGGAAGATGTTTTTTTTTTCTGCTACTGAAAGAGCTACAGACTGCACCTTTGGCAAGGTATTGTTAAAACAGTATTATCTGTATGCCAGAAAACTGGTAGTTTTGAATGTTTCCTTCCTACATCTCAGACAAAACTTTAACTACAGAAGACGAGTGAAACAGTGACCAAATGCCCCCCCCCCCCTTTCCATATGTGTTGCAACCCCTGTAGAGAGTCACAAATAGAATGGCTCTTGCTTGATCATTATTTAATATAACTGTAGTTGAACAGGCTTTATTGATCAGCCGGTAACAAATTATTTGGTGAGAGTCTTTGATGCCCAAAAGATATTTCTGCATGGTTTGTCACAATTTGCTTTAATGCCAATGTCTCCAAGTTCGAAATGCTCATGGGCTAGCACACTCCTTAGGCCTTCAAAGCAGGCGTGGACCTTAAATACAGAGGGGATTAGGAACTCAGAACAGAAAATTAATCTTTAGAGTCTAAAACGTTTTATGTCTTGTTTGGCAAAAGATGTTACCCTAACATATGCATACTTTGCTTGGCCCAAGGTGTATTAATCAAACCGCTTAAGGGGAACAGATACCTTTTAATTTCAAGAGCAGCATTAGGTCAAACTATAGGCAAAGCACAGTACAAGGAAAAATTGCTAGGGTTGGTAAATTTGACGGGTAAGATCATGTATCCCTATAGTACATTCTCGAAGGGTCTCCAGACATTGTGAAACTGCTGCGAATTTTCATGTACATCAAATGTAAATTTTTGTATCAGCAAAAAAACTCAACACTTCAATCTTTATTTAGAGGCAACTTCAGATGCAGACCAAAGCATTACAATGTTTCCTTGAAAAGTATTTAAGAGCCAAGTATGTAAGAGGTCTGCAGTCAATGTCATAAAAAAGGAGCTCTAAAACTATATTTTTTGTAGATTATACTCATAGATTTGTTTGGTCCAGTGCGCTGTTTCTCTTTTAGTTGACTGTGTTCATAGAATATTCTTTCATTTTTAAATAAAATGACATTTTACTGGTATTTCTACAAGTGTATAAGCCAGAATTATTTCTTAGGTGGTTCACACTTACTGTTGCTTACTCTGCCAATTTTATAAATCTAGCACCCCTTTAGACAATCATTTATGAAGCCAAAGTTTATACCAAGTATGGGGAAAAACCTGGTTGAGACTTTTTTGAGAGCGGTCCACCATAATGATGGTCTGTTCAGGACTCCTGTGTGTCTCAACTTTTCTCCAAACTGGAACAAAGTTTTCAAATGATGGAATTTAACCAACTTCTGAGTGAAAGGCAGACCTTAAGTATTGGGTGGCACAAGTTTGACTCCATATGAACCCACAGTGTCTGACCTGATCTGGAACAGACTAATCATTTGTTTAATTTGTGCTGCCCATTAGAAATATCCTGTACGTAAATATAACTGTTACGCTGTAGATAAGTTGATTCAGTCAATAGAAAAAGAACCATATAAGCTTTCATGTCCACTCAGAAATAGATCCAAACTGTAAAATATCTTTTTTTGTGGAACTTCTGTGAATGCCAGAATTTCAAGAAATGGCAGACTTTCTATTTTATGCCTTGGTGCTTTGTTACAGTCTATATTTTAAGACATCTGACCTGAAAACCTAAATAATATAGCTTAATATTCAGGAACAGATATGCCACTGTGAAATTTAAGCCGATTTAACACTAAGCTGTATCCTGGGTCTCCTCCTATTCCAGATATATTGACATAACAGTATGTTTCAACTTTTAACGATAACCGAGTGCAGAAACAAATAATTAGTATTCATGTATTCAGAATTCTATCACAGAATGAGGTCACATGTGTAGTTCTTTGTCTCTGTGCTCTGTTCTTGAAGATTCTGCATTGATTTCCCCCTCCATCTCTTCTCCACAGGTAACTACCAGCTGTCTCCTACAGTGAACATGCCTCAAGACGATACAGTCATCATTGAGGATGATGGGCCACCTGCCGTTCCGGCCCACCTTTCCGACCAATCGTCCTGCAGTTCCCATGAGGATGTGGGTGTAACCACGAAGTCTCCTACCCGCTGGGCTGCCGAGATGCACGGTGAACGGTGAGGTTATTTTTAACGTAGTCACTTTCCTGCTTTCATTTTACACAGGCATGGTATGTGTGTGAATCGACATTTCAGTGAGCTTGTGGCTCGCACCGCATACACACGCTGGGCATGTTCTGGTTTTTTTGGCTGAATTATGAGCACTGTTGCACCTGAGAACCTGTTGGCAGCAAACCACCTGACCCATTTTGCAGCAGGCATCCCTCTGGTGTGCCCCTGCATGTCCCTCAGCCAGGTCCCCCTCCCTTTCTTGTCTGTCTGCGAGATGAACGGCCACTGGGGATCAAGGAGCGGCGCCCAGACAGGAGCTGTTAATGAAGCAACCCAGTTTCCTGCATGAAACCTAGTCTTTGTGGTTCTTCTGGGACGTGGCACATGCTCACCACTTTTTCTTCTATGTTACTGTCTGTGTGCTTAGTTGGGAAACACTCGGATCCTGGCAGTCAGGCGCGTATGAACATACGCACAATGATATCAAATTCCCCAGCACAAGGGCCCTTAGAGACTATGCAGTGGTTGTGGAGAAGGTCTCTATGTGACTACTCTCCAGGCTGCTTATCCCTGCTGATGCTTCCTTTGGGAAATGATGGTGCAGTTGCTCTGTGTGAAAGTGGTGACAGACCACATCACGAGTGTTTAATAATTTAATAGTGTGGTACAGTGCTGGTCTGTGACCATTGGACACAGGTTTGATCACTGTTCAATGTGCGTAAAGTTTGTATGTTCTGCCATTGTTTGTGTGGGTTTCCTCCATGTGCTTCCACTTCCATCAGTCCAAAGATACGCGTTTCAGGTGTGTTGACTCTAAATTACGTGCATGCTGGACTGTGTCCTGTCGAGGGTATCTCCTGTGCTTTCAGATTAGGCTCTGGACTGTTGCTCCACTGCCTTGGACGATGGATTATTTATAGTGAGCACATTGCTTCTGTAAAATACTCAATTTTCTCAAGCCATTTATCTGAAATAGTTTGCATATTAACTCATGTTAATATTAACATAACATCAGATTAATATTATTTTTAAACCTTATCTGATGTGTTACTCTGAGCTTTGCTAAAAAACCAACACTTGTTCCAAGGCATCGCTGACATCAGGCCTTACAGAGAAGGGCATCTCTTCAGTGTAGGTCCTGGTGGATCGTTGCTCAGCAGGTGTTTTACTGTCTGTGTGGTTTGAGCTTTAGTTAAGTGAAGAGTTAAGGTGTTTGTTGCTAAATGTTTAGGATTCAGAGATCCATGGATATGTTGGTACATGTAGAACAGGATCAGGATGGAGATTTCAGACTTGGATGACCTAAGTGGGAATCTCTGTGGATTTGACTGGATGGCAGCCAGTTGAAGAGAGAACTGAGACAAGCAGACTGTGTTTCTCTGCTGACACCTCAGGTGTGATGTGGGCTGTGGAAAATGTGGAGAAGCTTGTGGACCTCTCACCTCAGAGCAGGTGTCCATCAGCAGTTTTTATTAAAAATCATCCCTGTGGAGGAATGGCTGATGGTGGAAGGTTTTCAGCATGACAGGCTAGCAGTTCCCTGCCACTTTCAGCTGCTTGACACACTTGTCAGGCTATGAAATGAAAGCACTGCTCAATGGTTCCATATTATTTTCTGTGTAACCTTCTGACCCTTGGAGCACATGCTCTGATCCCCAGCCTTCGAAGCAGATCTGTCTATACAGATTGCGTTAAATACCTCTGGGGAAATAGTGAGAATTGGATTCTCTCAAAGACAGTGGTGACTGGAAAAAAAAGAAGGAAACAGAAGAGGACGAAAAACTACCAGATGGATAGACTCGATCATAATAGTGGAAACACCCAGGTCAGCACTAAGCACACAAGTGAAGTACAGAACATTTCAGAAACCTTTCTTATGTGCAGTCAGCAAGAGCCAACCTTGACTCAGCTTCACTCAAGTTACTCCATCACTTAAGGGTTCACTTAAAATATGCATTTGTACAACAAACATGCATATGTTCATAATACTGTGAGCCTCTAGCATACAAAGAGCCAATTCTGTGGTGAATGACAGCTGAAGGCATGCAGCAGCTTCTCTGGCTGCTGAAGACCTGTCGAGTTTGACTCCAGTCCTTGAGTGCTCATGATGTTCATGGTGTTAATGTATTGACAACTGCAGATTGCACAAATCTGTTTTATTGAAGGTGAAACCTCTTCCTGGGCACTCCGTTTAGGATGTCTAGTTCCTCGCTCCAAAAATTCCTTGCAGGGAAACAACTGCATGTTTGCTCCCAGGTTGAATTATTGCTCCTTTTAGAATGGCATAATTCAATGCTGGACCTTTTGATCTGTGTTATGGGATGGGTGTTGGCCATAAACTGTGTTGGTGGAAAGGCTCCGCAAGGCCCACTGAGCTCCCTCTTGGGCAACACAGAGAGAACAGTGTGTGCTGCTGCTGAGCAGCATCTCTTCTGAGGATGTGTGGAATCGTTTATGTTAAAGGTCATTTGCTGTGGAAGCCAGTGACAGCGGCGATGCTGTGGTCTTTAACTGATTGTAAACATTGGTTTTTTGTTGCTTTGGAGGACATGACATGGGTCTGTCTTCATTATAAAGTGAAAACCTTGAATGGACACAAGTCGGCTTTGAAAGTAGAGGTTAGGCTCCGATATGGCCTGCCATTGTGGTGGCATGCAGGCTGCACAGCTGCAGGAAGTGTCATTAGCTAGACAGGAAGAGCAACCCCCACTTACTGTTAGAACTTGCTGTACTTAAATGTTCCTACATAATGGTATATTGAGCAAAATAGTGATATTTTTTTTAACATCATGTTGTAGTGGGTGGAAATAGTACTTCACAGCTTCACTGGCTTCTGAACTTTGCATTTTCTCCCATTGTACCACTTTTCTTCTGGTAATTTTGGAGTTGCCAATTCATCTGAAATTGCAGGAAGAAAACTGGTACACTGGGAGAAAATGCAAAGTTCAGAAGATTGTGTTAAATACCTCTGCAGTTTTTCAGGTGAATTGGCGACTCCAAAATTGCACCGTGTGTGCTGTTTTCATCTGCAGGCTTGATGCTGGATGAAGCTTGTCAGACTGGTTCTGCCTGGTTTGCTTCTCTTCCCCTATCTTAAATTCAGTGTCTTAACCATAATTTGTCCATTTCCTCCATAGCCTGGACCAGGACCCAGACCAGGATGTGGATCCAGCTGATACCTTCCAGAGGGAGGGCTTTGGACGCCAGAGCATGTCAGAGAAGCGGACCAAGCAGTTCGGTGATGCCTGCCAGATGGAGACCATCAAGACCCGAAAGTCTAAGAGCATGGACCTCGGTAATCCTAGTACTAGTGTCCATGGTCCATGTGTTCTTTACTTTCCTTTGTTTTTCATCTGTCACATACCCATTTTTGGTTGGCCATGTTAGAGCACTTACCCACACCAGTATGAGTTCTCTCTACTGCCATCTGTTTCCTTGGAGGGTAAATAGTTTATTTTCTCTGCTACTGACTGACATTTTAGCATATAGATGAGTGAAGAAAATGCTACTTAAAATAGACTGGAAAACAGTTTGTCAAGGAGCTGGAGTGTATTCCCAGAGAACCTGAGTGGTATTACTAGACGTGCCTTCAGAAGTGTTTCTGCCATATCATCACATACATTAAGACAACTCAAGGTGGAGTGTATTTGTGCTGTCAGTGGTGTTTGTGATGTGGAGGCAAACCAGTAACATCTGTTGTACCTGTGAGCACAGTATTCAGCCTGAATAACCCTTCATCCTTAAAGAAGCAAATTTGAAATCCATTTAGACCCCCACCATTTACATTTTATCATACTCTTCTCCTGATTTAACTTAGTGTTAAGCTGCTTATAATGGTTTACCCACAGCAGGGTCACTTTTGCCAAAACAGTTCAGGGTAAGTATTTTGATAAAGGGTACAACAGTAGGAAGTGGGATATGAGCTAGAGTTCTGCAGGTGCAAAGTGGCAGCTCTAGCCACTAGGCCACCTGTGGCTTATCAGTTGACGTGTTAATTTAGTTTATAGCATGATGAAATGTTTTATACTTGTAGAGTTTTAACGTAAATAACCATGTGTACAGTTCTAGGCTGTACATCTGGCCTGCAAATTGAACCTTGTCCAGAGTACAACTACACCAGAATCGCCCCATTCATGATCCTTCAACTGTGAAAATCAGACACCTGCTACCCTTCAGCACCTGTCAGTAGACGCTTGTTCTTTGGCTTTCCTGCCATCCTAGCCCACCTCATCAGGTTGCTTTTACCGTGTTCATATCCCTCTCATCTTGGGCTCCATACAGCAAATTTGAATCTCATCATTGTGCAATTATGGCTAACTGCCCGTGAAGTTTTAAGGCTTGATTCCAACCAGAGGAGGGAGAAGGTGGAACAATGACGAGGAGCTCAAGCGTCATTCAGTCTCTCAGCAACGGCGCTACCTCTGGCTGCCCCTTGCTGTTCTCCCAGATGACTTTCCCCACCTGCCTTTTCCTTTCAGACCGCTTTGCATGTGCCCTGATTACCCTCAGACGTGCCACTAACACGGGTGTGAGCACTGAACCCCGCTACTAACCCCACCATACTGTTCGTGCCTTTTAACAGCAGCTGCCGAGGACAACTGCACTGCTCACTCAGAGAACGTGGAAGGTAAGGTGCTTTGCGAGCCAGAACTTTCTGGAACACCCTGCTTTTAACCCCCTTTTGCAGTTCATATTCATAAATACTCCCTCTGTCCCAGTGACTCCATATTGATGGCTCTGTACTACTGTTCAGACAACCTGACTAGAGGTGTTTGCCTATTACATGAATAGACCAGTTACAGGCCAAGAAATGTAGGGCCCAGATACCCTGTGTGCTGCTGTTCTGCTGGAGCAGTAGGTGGCATAGTGTTTGGAACTGTCAACTTGCAATTGAAAGTACTCCTGATGTAGTACGCTCTATCATGGTCCCTTTTTAGATGCCTAGATGTCTTAAAGGAATCAACAAAAATGTGTAGTTGTGTGTCATGGTCATGGATATCTGAGTTTTTTTCAGTCTTGAGGGGAACATTTGTCTCCTCTATTAGGCAGGCATAGTAGGATGTGTCTCCCTAACAGTTTGTGATGCAGACTTACTGGAGTTGAGAATCATGAAAGGATTAACCATGTGATCTTCAGTCATGGTGTACAGTACTGACCTACTTTTCACCATGGGGGTTACATTTTCATTTTTCTTTGCATGTCAAACTTGTTTTCATGGTCTAATCTCAAATATGCAAAGCTGACCTGTATCAACCCCTACTGAGGGGCAGCATGGGAAGAGCTTCTCTTTTTCAAATATGTTTTTGCCACCCTCACCTGAGGATCAGGAAGCCTTGGGCAAAATGAAATATAAATAAGCTCTAACTTCAGTGGCTCTGAGCAAAGTACCCACTGACTGGGGTGGCAGCCACAACTGTTGCCGAACATTCTGGGAGGCGATGCAGAGTTGAGAGCTTGTCGGCTAGAGTCTGCTTGCATGTAATCCATCACAGCTCTTTGTGGAAAACAGTTGTCATCATCACTTCAGTAATTATAGTACTGATCACTGTGTGTTTGTGGAATTGACCAACCATCCAAGAATTAGCATCTGCACCTTCATTGCATGTCTTATGGCCCTGAATAACATCAGTAAGTGTGTGATGTGTGCTGGAAATACATTCAGTGTGAACCTGGTGGGGGTTGAGTTGCACCAGAAGCTCAGCCTCCTCGTATGACTTGGACCTTCGGTTACTGCTTATTGGAATGACTGGACAGCCCAGTGCAACCCAATACTTTAATATATTTTCCAGATTTTTCAAAGAAAATTGGATTTCATTCCACCAATCAATTTTTTCCATGTAAAAATGATCTAAATGATTTTCTGGGCATATAGCTTTCAGTACTTAAATGCAGAAATCAGATGGAATCCTGTTATTCTTTGCACCATCAAGATCTTTATTTTTTTCTCTGTAGTGGTACGATATTGTGCAAAACATTAGAAATTTCAGTATTGCAAGTGATTCGCAAGCACATTTTAGAAGAATTTCGAAGATAGATACATCTTGTTTACGTGTAACAAAATTACCACTATGACAAAGTGATAAAGAATTACCTTTATGACATCTTGGTATATGATGCATTGGTCAGTCACATCATGGGTTATGGGAAAATTAACTGTAGTTAATAGCCAAAGCAGTTACATGTGTGCAGATTTCATCTGTGTGGTTGGATAGACTAATTTATTGGCCAGTTATGAAGGCAATAAGTCTAAAGGAGTTGGTTCACTTGGGGTTTTGCAGATGCACAACACAAAGCCTCTGCTTGTGGAGTCATCTCATAAGAATTAAGCTGATCTTCCCCTGAACCCCTGTGAAAATGCACATCATGCAGTTTAGTACTTCAGTTTCGTTTTTAATAAACTTTAGCTAACCCGAATGTCACCTCTACCACTGTATCTGCCAGGGGATTACTGTTCCCTTTTCACGGCACTCTGCTCCAGAGATGCAGCTTGAGCTGGTTGATGCCAAATGGGAGGTTTTATAAGAGTGCTGTGCAAGGAATCACATGCAGAGCCAATACAACAGAGATCTATACACTTTTAGGGAATATAAGTACCATAAGGGAAAAAAAAAACACTCCTGATTCCGTAAGAAACTGGCACTCACCCCTTCTTGGTGGTTACATACGAGCAAATAATTACACCTTTACCCTGGAATTCAAGTGTAATTGGTTCCTAGAAATGGCTTGAATACTGTAAACTTGAAAATCAGGAAGCAGTTTCTATTATTGTTTGAGGAAAATGATTTGTCCCGGCTTCATCCGAGAGACTGATTTCCCCAAAATATACTTATTTCAGTATGATGAAGACTTTAAACACCAGTTTAATAACTATCAAACTTAATATGGTTATTAATATCCATTTGTGGATTGATATGCAGTTACTTTTTTATTTAGTATAATACATAGTACAATCTGCGTTTGAACTTGGGCTACGCGAGGAAAAGACTGAAAACAGATTCAGGGCACAGTACTGCCACCTAGTGCCACACATACTTATGCCCACCCTGATGTGGTTCAGCTCCACTTGGGTGGCACCCATTGTGCTGGAACTTTTTGACTCAGTTACAGCATTGGGTATTAATGTATACTGCTGCTTATATTGGAGTTTCAAATATCATGGTATATGTGTACAAAAACTTGAAAACAGGTTTGAAAGACTATGTACCTTAGTTACAAAGTTTATCAGTCTGGCAAGTGAGAACAGTATCACGTAAGCTAGACAGTTCACCAGCTCTAATCCAGCAACAGCACACAGCTCTCTGGCACAGGCGTTCTTGTTTCTGTGCTGCCTTCACTATTAGCTGGCCTGACCTGTGATATTGACTTTAAGGCAACTTACCCTCTTTAAAGACATCCACTTTGTGGGTGTTGTCATGATACAGCTGGGTTTGGAAGTTTGGTCCTGAAAATAACATTTTCATCCAAGTCGCTTAATGCCGGGTTATTGTGATCATTAAATGAATGAAAAAGCATGACTGTTTCTTTTGGTGGGTGTTCTTTTTTATGGCTTATTGCAGTTCATTTTCAACAAACTAATCAGTAGCAGTAAGTGATGTAGTTGTTAAAGCCACTTGGCCTGGAAGGACCCAGTTTTAAATCCCACCTCCTACTGTAGTTCCTGTGATCAAGGTACATACCCTGACTTAAAATTATTCAACTGTGTAAATGAGTAAATCACTGTTATTTTGGAGAAAAGATACATACATATACAGTACTGTGCAAAAATTTTAGGCAGGTGTGGAAAAATGCTGCAAAGTAAGAATGCTTTCAAAAATAGAATTAATAGTTTATTTGTATCAATTAACAAAATGCAAAGTGAATGAACAGAAGAGAAATCTAAATCAAATCAATATTTGGCGTGACCACCCTTTGCCTTCAAAACGGCATCAATTCTTCTGGGTACACTTGCACAAAGTCAGGGATTTTGTAGGATTATAGTCATGTATGATTAACCAATTATACCAAACAGGTGATAATCATTGTTTTCATATGTAGGGTGAAAGTCATTAACTGAAACAAAAACAGCTGTGTAGGAGGCTTAAAACTGGGTGAGGAACAGCCAAACTCTGCTACAAAGGTGAGGTTATGGAACACAGTTTCATGTCACAGGTCATACACCATGGCAAGACTGAGCACAGCAACAAGACACAAGGTAGTTATACTGCATTAGCAAGGTCTCTTCCACGCAAAGATTTCAAAGCAGACTGGGGTTTCAGGATGTGCTGTTCAAGCTCTTTTGAAGAAGCACAAAGAAACAGGCAACGCTGAAGACCGTAGACGCAGTGGTCGGCCAAGGAAACGGTGCAGCAGATGAGACTCGTCGTGCTTACTTCCCTTCAAAATCGGAAGATGTCCAACAGTGCCATCAGCTCAACTGGCAGAAAACCAGTGTGACCCAGGTATACCCATCTACTGTTCGGAGAAGTCTGGCCAGAAGTGGGCTTCATGGAAGAATTGCGGCCAAAAAGCCATACCTTCGACGTGGAAACGAGGCCAAGCGACTCAATTATGCACGAAAACATAGGAACTGGGGTGTAGAAAAATGGTATCGGATGCTCTGGACTGATGAGTTGAAATGTGAAATATTTGGCTGTAACAGAAGGCAGTTTGTTTGCCAAAGGGCTGGCGAGTGGTACAAGAATGAGTGTCTGCAGGCAACAGTGAAGCACGGTGGAGGTTCCTTGCAAGTTTGGGGCTGCATTTCAGCAAATGGGGTTGGGGATTTGGTCAGGATTAATGGTGTCCTCAATGCTGAGAAATACAGGCAGACTCTTATCCATCATGCAATACCATTAGGGAGGCGTCTGATTGTCCTGCTGCAGAATAAATTTGGAGCCAACGACCCCAAACATACAGCCAATGTCATTAAGAACTATCTTCAGTGTAAACAAGAACAAGGAGTCCTGGAAGTGATGATATGTCCCCCACAGAGCCCTGATCTCAACATCAAGTCTGTCTGAGATTACATGAAGAGACAGAAGGATTTGAGCAAGCCTACATCCACAGAGGATGTGCGGTTAGTTCTCCAAGATGTTTGGAACAACCTCCCTGCCCTTCAAAAACTGTGCAAGTGTACCTAGAAGAATTGATGCTGTTTTAAAGGCAAAGGGTGGTCACACAAAATATTGATTTGATTTAGATTTTTCTGTTCATTCACTTTGCATTTTGATAATTGATAAAAATAAACTAACACTTCTATTTTTGAAAGCATTCTTTGCAGCATTTCTCTACACCTGCCTAAAACTTTTGTACAGTACTGTATGTAAATGTTTTCACTCTTCCTTTTCACAGGTTCCTCAACACAAGATGTGGGTCCTGCACTAGGATTGAAAAGGTCCAGCTCCCTGGAGAGCTTGCAGACTGCAGTTGCAGAAGTGACACTCAATGGTGATATGGCCCTCCATCGTCCACGCCCACGAATCATACGTGGGAGGGGCTGCAACGACAGCTTCCGTGCCGCTATTGACAAGTCCTATGACAGGATGCCTGCAGAGCAAGATGAAGAAGATGCGGAGACCTGTAAGTTGCAAACACTGGGAAGAGAAGTGAAAGCCTGTTAGTTTACAGTTCAGAACACACACGGATGTAGCGACCGAACCTTCTGTCCTCTACTTGCACCCTTAGTGTTGAAACAAGTGTTTATTGTTTCTGTGAGTCTGTCCATCTGGGTGCTACTTGTCCTCTTCTTTTACTTCCACCCTTCCCACCATCAGTCTTTTTAAAAAAAATAAATAAATAAATAAAATAAAAACCCGTCTTGCAACACGTCCAAAGTGTGACACCCTCGCTCTCACCTGTGCTTCCAGTGAGAGCTCTGGTTGGATTTGAGCCACTATCCATCTGAGTTTTCCTGTTCATCCATGGTGTCTGTGAATATATCTTCACTGTGTTCATTTTCCATTAAGCAGCTTTGATGTAAGTGTTTCTGGGAGGTCATTTGCAGCAGTACTGTGTTCTCCCAGGCTGTCTGTACCAGTAACTGAATGGAAGAACATATGACATAGGCTACATCATCATGGGTTACACTGCTTAATTTTTTCTGCATCCACATCATCTCCCCTTATGGCGTTAATTAAATTTGTTTTGTTGAGGTTTTTTCAAATAATTCAGTTATTTCTAAAGAAACTCATTTTGCTCATGTTGCTATACAATATAATAAGTAAAAGAATTAAAAGCAACCACCCACTTGAAGATATTCCGGCTCTGGTTGGTTTAGCCATTAAAGTCGATGTGTCGTGTGTCTGCAGAGATTACGTACAAATGGGGCCCTCACTGTCCTGTATCTCCCCCCCCCCACCCCTTCCTCCCAACCCCAGGCAATGTGCTTTGACCCCGCCTACTGACAGGGAAGGCCACGCTAGCCGTCTCCGCCATGTTATCTGACAGGCAGTGAATGCCTTGTTATCTGCGCCTGCTTTTTAAATTCAGACGCGGGCGGCTTGCTGAACGCCATGATAAGCGCTTGCCAAAATGGCCTATAAAGGAGATAGGGCCTTCTACCTCCTTTTATTCTTTGGCCAAAATTAATAATGAAGATCATACAATTGAAAAGGTGTTTTACCCAGGCTATATGCAAAGCTCCGTGCTTCTTATTGCTGTTTGGAACACTGAATTACTGTGATTGGTTTCACTGGTCCCCACTGCCATTCCCTGTCGCAGTTTTTCCTGCTTCCTGATGAAGGTCTTTGCCAGGCTCTGTTTGTTTAGTGTGTTTGTTAAATCCGGTGCTACTTTGTATGTGTAGTCTGACTGGGTGAGTATGTGGTGATCTCCCAACCCACCCACATGTCTCTGATACTTCCCTGAGGGGAAAAGGAGATTGCCCCAAGGAGAGTGACAGGGTGTCTGATGCTGTCTCTTGTAGTGGATTAGAGCATCCCCTCTTCCGCTGGAATGGAGCCTTTTCTAGGCTTTCGCATGTGGTGGAACCACTGTGTCCTGGATGTTGAAAAACAAATACCTGATCTGTGAAAACTTTCTGACAGTGTTTTTTTTTTTTCTAGAGTGTTTCCAGAATGTTCTGTTCTCAACTGGTCTCATTAGTTTTGAAATGGGTATGTCCATTTGTCACTGTGGTCGAGTCCATGTGTCAGGTTGCTGTTCATCCTGTTTTTTTCTTCCACTAACGTTTCCTATCATCAGTGTTTTTGAGAAGAATCCAACGTTCTCAGTATGTCTAAAGTGCGACAGTGAGTTTTGCCTTATTTTTGTGGACTGTAAATGACTTCCTTGAAGGTGGCATTGCATCTAGTTTTATTTGGCTTGGCATCTGTCTGTTTTCTTGGCTTTCTATGGTATCCCGTCAGTCTCCTATAGCCACAGGAGTCTATATTTTCCCAGTGTCTCCTCCTCCGGTAATGGTTCACGGAAGCTTGGAAAATGAAGTGTCCCTGGAGTTCTTTACAGACATACACAGCTGAAAATAACTTTTCCCTCACCCCAGTTGAGGAGGACACAGAGGGCAGCTCCCGGTCGGGACGAGACTCGGTGTCTACTGTGGAGGCTGGTGAGAGGCAGTTCAACGGAGGACGTCTCAAGGACGACCGCAAGAAGGAGAAGGGAGGCAAAGAGAAGAAAAAACAGGAGAAGGGCAAGCCTATGAAGAGCATGCTCAAAGGCCTGGGAGACATGTTCAGGTAAGGCTGTAGTCGGAAAACATACGATCAGTTGCCAGGCGGAAGGTGCACGTAACAAGGTGTGGTTAGATTCCTGTGCATGTGGTTTAGGGGTGTGGCCAGGAAGGACGTGGTAAGATGTCTTGTATTTGATCCTACTCTGTGTTGACTTGCCCCAGAAGGTCAGAATGATGCTCGTTATCCCTCCCCCCCAATACACCCCATTGCACACTAGCAGATGGAGGACTTGTATCTTCACGCTTACGTTAACATGAATGAACGACCTTCACTGTGAAGCGTGGCGGTGTCCTTCCACCATAAATACCACACCACCAGTGTCGCTTCCCATCATTCATTATAAGGTGGTCGTGTGTGTTATTGTGCATACTCTATTAATTTTCCCTGCTGGAACATGTTCAGCTCAGGCACATGGAGGAATTTACGGTGTGTGAACTTGGTGCTGTTAGTGCAGCACTATTGTTTTCTGCATAGGCTAGTGCTCGATCCAGCCACCCTTTGCCTTCAGGATCACTGCATCTGGGGCTGCTCTAATGGACTGTGTCCTTGGCATGGCGTGTGGTTCAGTTAGATGTGCAGAAGCAGCAGGTTGGCATGATGGTCAGAGCTGCCACCTTCAAAGAGTCAGATTTTGAATTTCAGATTAAGTAATTTGGCAACCGGTCACAATCTGCAGAACCAGGTTGTTCCTTTGTACCTGGCAAGTCCTGTGATACATTTACACACTGTTCTGTACCATCTCAACAATCTCAATCTGTGCGACAGATATACTTATTAATAATTAACACGGAAATGTAATTTTCCCAAAATGAGTAATTCAGTCTGAGCAGTGAGGCAGTCTGGGCTGTTGGGAATCACAGCTTTAGACCTGTTTTTGTGTGGAACAAGGACAGGGCAGAGGGAGTGTGTGTGTGTGTCACAGTGCTTTCCTTGCTTCCCACACTGGCTGAACAGACAGACATGGCCCACACTGAGCTGAGGTCCAGCTGATTGTGCTGACATGCAGCCTTGTGGTTGATGGGGAGCACCAGAGGGCACAGTGGTGGAGAAACTGTACTTGGAACTGAAAAAGAGAAAATAGTAATGGAGCTGACACAATGTCAGAAACAATGTATAAAATACATACATGGCAATTCAAATAAAAAAAATTAAAATAAGATGGCCAGGTTGTATCCTGCTTCGTATGACCTGCTTCAAAATGGATGGATGATTACATTTACATAAATAAAGGCAAGGCGCATCACTGCTGTATCTGCTCAGGCCCCCAGAACCCAAAGGAACTTTGAGAAGAAACCTGAACCCACTTGCTGCAGTGTGGGAATCTGGCACAGGCTTCCTGATGTTCCTATAACGCTCTGTTCCCAGGGCGCAGCCATGAGATGCTGTTTTCCCAGCCATCTGTGGTCTTGCACTAAAGTTCGTTGTTTGTTTTCCTTTTGAGTTTTGCAGACGAAGGGGGTGTTTGTGGAAAGACCCCTTGGGTGGCTCTGTCTTTGGATGAGTCTTCCTCAGCAGGGCCACCTGGGGGAGGTTTATGTTCAGAGGAGGTTGGGGAGACCTTTCTAACACTGACAGCAACCACAGTGGATTGTGAGCATAGAAGTCATTGCACCTCACCGTCTTCTGAAAGTATTGGTCATAGAACAGCAAGCATGGTTTTACTCTCTGGTTTAAAGCGCACATATAGACTTACAGAGCACCCTTCTCATACTGGATTTGGCCCTTACTTGAAATCTGCTCAGTCCAATCAAAGCTTCATTTCCACAAATGTAGTCATGTGTTGTCTCCCTGCAGATACTCCAGGCTTCCATTTTGAATCTAGACATCTATATGTTCTTGAAGTGAGATTTAGGGTATGGAAACCCTGGCAGAGTGGCAGGGGTAGTCCGAGAGCCACTGTCTCGCATCATCACAGTTCCCACTGTAGTCAGACCCCGATGCGGAGCTGACCACCATCCAGAGAGCCTCAAACTCCCCCTGAAGTGCTAAGTGGCAGGAGAAGTTTCCAGATAACGAGGTCCTTGGGGAGGCAATGTTGGGCAAGGGAGACTACAGAGTGCATCAGCAGACATACCGCCACGTTTGGAAGTTCTCATGAGGTCCTTGCTCCGTCTTTCTCTTTCTTGCTCATTATGGAAGGCTGAAGGCATAACACAGGACGCAGATCTCATAGCGGCTGGTGTACAGTTGATCTTCAGTATCAGCTTGTAGGACAGGTGCATCCCAGCAATAGTGATATTATTAGTATATTACAGCTATGCTTTGTATGCCCAATACCTTTGTCCTGGATTATAATGTGAGTTTGGTAAGGTTTGCACTTGCTGGTTGTTGCAAACATTTGCGTTTTCAAAGACGCAAACTTTGGTTTATTTTTATTTGGATTTTTTCAGTTCTCATAAAATTTGTATCAGAGCAAATGCAATCTTTGCTCGTCTTGCCAGCTAATACAGGGTAATGGTAAAGTGCACCTGAAAAGCACAGAAATTTGGGACCATCTGACTTGAACTCAAATCTAGGACCTTGGAGTTGTAAGGAGATGGTTTTAACAACTATGCTAACTGATGCTAATATTAATAAGCACACTTTTAAGAGTACCATGTCCCTGAAGATGTCTGACTTGTTTTTGCATATACAAGTAATATTATTTAACACCTTTTAACGAGTTATGATCAAATATGTATGTTTTGTTATGCTTATGTACTGGTTTGTGTGTGTGTGTGTACACTTGTCAAGTTATATATTATCTATGCTACTGCTTTTACCTTAAAAAGGTGACATAATATAGATAACTTATCATTCTTTAAATTTTTGTCATTCTTTTAACTACCTCCTGTTTTGTACACCATGGACATGAGGATTTTCATTTTGTGCTCCCTTGTATACGTGTCCCTTGGTTAGATTTTCTGCTCATGTTAGCCTTTCTCTGAGGTCTGTCGATGTATGTGTATCTACAGTACCTTTCTATGTACACTATATACAAAAAATGTACACACCCTTATTGAAATTTCAGGTTTTTGTGATGTAAAGCCAGAACTCAAGACCAATAATTTTTCCATTTTTAATGTACACACTTGTGCAACACTAGTGTTGTTTTTAATTTCAGTTATTTGTCCTAATAGTTGTCTTTGTTTTTTGCTTGAATTTTATTGGCTGCAAAGTCATGTTACAGATGAAAAAATGTCTGATTTTTGTCCTGCGATTTCAGTAAGGGTGTGTACATTTTTTATATCCACTGTACCTGTGGACTTTGTCTGGCCATCTGTCCAAAATGTCTGGGAGAAAGGATTCTGTGTGTCTCTACATTCAGCTGGTCTGTCTGTAAGCCCTACATTTTGACTTTTAGAAGTGAGGCAGAGGAAGCAGGTGGGATGCAGAAGGTGATCTGCAGATGCAGTAAGATGGACTGCAGGTCAAAGGGGAGTTTCAGACTCAGCAGAAATGTAGGATGGGCTTCCAGTGTGCTCTTGTTGGGCAGTGGTTAAAACTGCTGTCAGCACCCAAGGTGTAGGAGTGCAGGCCCAATCAAGAACAACCCACAGCTTATGAGTGACGTGGGCTCCTGACAACAATGGTGTCATTTAATATGTCAGTACACTTCTGTTCCTGTTGACCCTTCTGTTTGTTGTTTGGTGGCTTCAGGTTTGGCAAACATCGCAAGGAGGAGCGGGTGAGCGAGGGGTTGGAGCCTCAGGAGGCAAGTGGGGCCGGGGCGGTGTCTGCACAGGCTTCGGAGGAAGAGATGGTGCGCATGAAGCAGGAGCAGGAGAGGTGAGTGGTTCTCCAGTGGGGAAAGGAAGGTCATGGCAACGTGAGGGAGTTTTGAGTGCTAATGAGCTTCTTCAGTGGGATAATGGTGAATCTCCACACCTTCATTCATATGTTTAGCAAATGAGCTTTGGCAACATTGCCATTATAGATAAATAGTTTTCTTTTTATCATCAGGAGACCAAACAAGCTGTCTTAACTAGTTACTCACATTGCCTGGAAAGTAAGTGTGTTTTCTTGTTACTCCACAGCTGTCTTAAATAAAACATTCATGTAACTTTTTAAACTGCACAGCTCTATGAAGGGGTGAATTGCTGCTAGTAACTTTATAAGTCACTTTGGTCAAAGGTATCAGATAAATTGACACAACAGTAATAATCATGAACTGCATCCAGTTTCGGCAGTCAGCTTGATGCCAGAGAGGATTCTTTTTTTGCTGCTTCAGTTCTTTCCCTGGTTTGGTGATGGTAAAGCGACCAAATCATTATTCTTACGTAAACAAACTCTTCTGATATGATTGTTGGCTTGTTGAGCACAGGGATAAATTTGGAATATGCATTCTGTCAGCTCATCTGCTGAAGTGGCTCTAACTGTGCCGCCACCACTGCCGCTTACTCATGCTGATTCTGCGCTGTGTGCGTGTGCAGTTTGAATCCACAGCTGACTGCAGCTGCCAAATAACATCATCCAAACAGTTTGGGGCCGAAGAGGAGTTACTGTAAACTGGGGAAGGTGGGAGTTGACATGGAATGCCACTGAAAATAAACAGATCCTATCCCAGAAGCTTGGCTTTGCTGGACTGCCTGGTCAGGTGGTAGTAGGGTCAAGGAATGAGACCTTTAAGAACTGCAAACCCTCGAACATACTGATGGAAACGCCAGTGCTGCAGTATATGTCAGGGGTTGGCCTGGGATGTAGTGACCTAGACAGCAGGCATCTGGATATTGGCATAACCCTTCATAGCTACACCTCAGCCAGTCCTATGCTGCCCCTAGGGGTCAGATGCCACATTGTTTGTCCTATTAGTACAACTATGTTATTAAGTATGTGTGACATTCAGACTCCATACAGTGGAGTACATTCTTCTAAAGCACTTTTAACCTTCCACAGGGGTTAGGCTTTGGGGTTGTTGCTGTGTATCAGCTCTCTGCTAGATGAAAAACCTGATCAGATGTCTATGGGTGGAGGTTAGAAAATCACAGCATTTGAGGTCAGTGTTTGAAGACTTAGAACAGCATGGCTGGTGTTCTGTTCCTCTGTTTTCTGTGAAAACAGTGACTTTTGGCGCAGTGGGTTTTTTCCCCCTTAGGTTTTTGAAGTGTCTTTAGTCAAGAAAGTGAGGTTAGATCCATTTTGAGGGTGTAAAACACGTGAACTTGCCGTCTTCTGCCTGCTGAGACCATAATACCCACAGACAGCCTTTAAACACGACTGACTGGCAGTCTTACTAAAGTATAGACCCTGGCTCAGTTGTCTGTTTCTCAGACGGTTGCAAAGACCTGTGAACTGGCTACATGATACATGTGACCAAGTTAGAGATTTTTGATTATATGAGCACGTTTCCAATTAAGTGAAGAAAACGCATTTACAGTTCATCTACTTTCTGAAATCTGTCTGCAGCAGAGTAAATGTCACCTGTATTTTCCCTCCAGGCTGGTAGATGGCAACAAAGGGTGTGCATCAGAGTATGTGTGAGACACCAGTACTACCCCTGCACTACTGTTATGCTATCCATCCATCCATCCATCCATCCATCCATCCATCCATCTGTGTACTGCTTGTTCTGAGTAGTGATGAGTTGGTCTGGAGCGCAGCACTGAAGCAGAGGACACTAGACTATGAAACCGCTTCTTGAGGGTCTGCCAGGCTATACAGTATACCCATACAGTACAGGCAATTTAGCGTGATGAATTAACCTGAAACACATCTTTTGATTGTGGGAAACCGGAACATCCAGAGGAAAACCACGTGAACATGGAAATATGCAAATATGTAAACTTGACACAGACTGAGCTGGATTTGAACTTGCACCCACCAGCCCAGGAAGGTTGAGAGGCAGCAGCACTACTCAATGAGCCACCGTGCTACCCCCATGCTACCTTAGCTCAAAGTTAATAAAAATGTTAATGATAAATAGGTAAAATATCAAAATTTATCTGAGGTTTTTCAGAACATAACCGATGCATTAATACAGAGATGTGAGGGTTGTAAGCGTTTATTGAACGTGACTTGGTAAAAGAGACGATTTATGAACAAAATGATTATGAAGAGTTCCAGTTTCATGTTCCGGTTGCGGTTTTACTGCATATCTATGTGTTGTAAATAAAACTGCATTTCTGAAGAAGGTGAAGTTTTATCTTTTCCACTCCATCTCCAAGGGGAGAGAAGTCAAACAAGGCTAAAGTAGACATTAAGGTTCCAGCTTTGTTCTGAGACTTCATAAATGAAGGCGCTGTGGAAAAGGAGCACCACGGTGGTACAGCAGCTCACACAGTCCTCCAGGGATCCTGTTTGAGGCCTGTTTTTTTAAGGAGACAGCACTTCATGCCAAGTTCCTTTTCTGTCTTCCTTTTCTCATCCCTCCACTCCAGGATCCAGGCCAAGACCAGGGAGCTTCGTGAGCGGCAGGCCCGTGAGAGGGACCGACCTGAAATCCACGAATTTAGCCGGGCGTTCAGCCCCGAGGTAGAACATGGGCAGGTCAGAATCAGACCTCCAGAGCCCTCTCCGCATGGTGGCAGCCGGCGCCTTCAGTGTCCCAAGGATGAGCCGCAGCCTCTGGATACCTTGTATTCGCACGTCAGCGTGTCACGCAACAGCCGCCCCCCCTCTGCAGACAGGTAGGGGATGATGCTCTTGCATGTTGTTACTTTTATTTGTGGCTGATTTTGACAATAGAGTTGTATTAGCACCTGGGTGAACTGGGAAACACCAGGGTGAGATGATAGTCTGCTTTTGTCTACTACAAGATGGACGTAAGAGCTGAGCTTGAACCGGAGCTGTGTACACTAGTCCACAGCAACTCTATCTCTAACTACAGTAAAATTTCACTGCGCACATTCTGTGAAACATATTGTTCTGTTTTTCTGTTTTGCCTCGAAGGCATTTGAACCCATCTGTGATTTGTCCACTGCTATAGTCCTTTGGGTGCTCTGCTATCACTTAGTTTTAGGAGCTTGTGGGGGTGAAGCTGAAAGGTTCAATTGAACTGGGGGGACTTGTATTCACCCTGAATGGAAACTGAACTTGCCCGGCAGGTTGTAGGTTGAAGTCTCAGGAGGACTTTACTTATTTGTGAGCAGGATGTGTAACTTTCCGTACAAAATAAAAGGTGAAGTACGTCAGGCTTTCTTGTGCTGAAAAATGTGGGTTTTTTTTTTTTTTTGAAGCAGCATTCAGTGCCGACAGTAATACTGTACTGTACATTCAGGATGCACCCTAGTCATCAGCAATCCTGGTAACTACCTTGTAATTTTAATTTTTTTTGGCTTGGTTTTCATAGTAACAAGGAATAAAGAGTCTATTATTGGATACCTGGCTGTGATTTGGGTACCAGAGCAGAGTTCAATCTAGCTCCCTTCTATCAGCCTGCAGTCTGTCATTTCCATTTTGTTTGTGGTGTGACGGCTCTCTCTGCAGGACATTGCCATGGTTGTTGCCGCATCAGGGGAAACTCGATTTTACAGATGTTTTTCTTCCTTGTCAGCAAGGACATTTCATAAGGTTGTGGGATGACTGCATTTCCTGTAACCTGGCCTTCATGAGAGATGTTCATCATGTTTTGCAATAGTTTCACATGATTCTCATCATACTGTCAGTGTAAGCACAGCGGTCCTCACGCTGCGTCCCTGGGTCATACAGTAAATGTTAGTGCATGTTTTGCAAAATGTAAACACAAGCAGATGTGTACTTAAAGATGTTTACATTAAAAATATCTAGTTATAAAATGACAAAAATATTGTGGGACCTAGTACTGAGCTCTGTTTCACTGCTTGTAGAAAAGTATGATGTTAGAAGAGAGAAAATCAGCCTTAAAATTTGGAGTCCCCTTTTTGATGTATGTTAATTACCAAACTAGCCAGAGCATCATTATGAGCCTAGTGCCTGTCAGTCTCAACGTGTCACGATCAGTGGTACAAAAAGCCTGAGGCGAGTCGATCTAAAGTGAGACCATGTTGAGTTTTATCAAGGGCCTCTCTGATATCATTCAGCACTCTGCAGCTGCAGTGATGGTACAGGAACATCTTTTAAAATCTGAGATGGTGATAGCTTCTAACAAAGGGAACAACGTGAGCGTTGTTCCAAATCCGGGGGGTTTAATTAGATGTCAGTGTAAGTTTAAAAAGATAAGTCACAGGTTCTGCAATTAAATCAGTATTAAAGTTTGTCCAAATTATGAGGCTGGCTGTTCATCTTGATTTCCTAAGACACATGAGCATCATACTCATATACTCTTAAATGTACATTGTCTAACTACAAGGTTTTTCCATTAAAATAAGATCACACCTAATCTATTTATGTACCCAGGTGGTTCATTTTTTAAAAAAAAAAAAAAGCCAAATTATGTTAAAATGGTGAATCTAAAGCTTAGTGAAATAGCCACAAAAATCAAGGGATTATTCATGTACTCTGTTGTAATTGATGAATAAACATCGTTTTGCTGATGCCTTTGTGTAAAGAGGTTTTTGGTGTCTGGTACACAGAATTGTCTATTTAAGAGAGCTTTCAGCAAACAGTTGTAATAAACCATAATGGTGACATACTGTGATGTCATCCAGTGATAATACACTTCCTCTCAATATGAAATGCAGGTTTCAGTCATTTATTACTTGGTAATTTATCTGACACTTCTAAGTAGATTACAATATAAAGTTTGTACACTAAGCTTGATCAAAGCTACTACAGCAGTAGGTGCAATTTAAACCCAGGTCCTTCCGTAACTTCTCTTACCACTATGGCACCTGCTGCTCTGGCTTTAGCCTCTTTAACTAATGAGGTTTATTTATAGCTCACATACAATATCAGAGATCTAATAGCATCACTATCATTTTCTTTTACAGTTAAGGTTTGATTATTTTTATAAGGCTAACTAATACTTTTGTGTGTATTTTGCCGTAGGAAAACTTCTGCCAAAAAACTTGACCTTTTTGACAGTTGATTTGAGTTCTCCGAGTATGTTTCCTCACGAGTAATTGTTTTTACCGAATACTGTTATCTGATGGGGGGGCCTTCACTTTATGCATCGTTTACCTTCTTGTTTGTGGTGCTTCTGCTGAGCGGCACTTCTCCCTGAAAGCAAGAACAAGCAGAATCAAAGCTTGAGGTTTTTTGCTCATTTTCTCATAGCAAGAACAACAATGAAAGATGACGATATTGGGGTTGTGAACCATGCGCACCAGGATGGTGGGTCTAACCTCTTATTTCCTCAACCGTTTGAGGTTCCTTTCATTGTTCTAGAAATCCTCCTGAATCCTATGGTTCTCGTTTTTGTACTCGTGGAGATGTATCAAATCTAGGAGGCCAGAAAGCAGCTAGGTGTTCTCAAACAGGCCAGTGTTCATGTAATTGGGTTCAGTGTTCAAGGAGCAATGGGGGTTTGAAGTCCCATTCCTTCAATCTGAGTACCTGACTGGCAGTAATTGGCTTCCACTGTTTTCCATTGTCTTTCTTCATCCCTGAATGTGTTTCATCCAATCACTTGATGCCAGACACCAGTGGCCACGTCCTGCAGATCTCGCCATATGAATTACATCACACTGGTTCCTTGTATTACCAACATTTACATTGAGTTACTGGACAAACATTTTTCATTTTTATTAGATTTATTTCTAGTTGTAACTTCTTTAATGTCTTAAATTGATCAATTTGTTACAAAATATTTTTAGTGCAGCAAATACAGTGAACGACTACCTTCCATTTAACTCACTTCTGCAGTGTTTGTAGTTCCTGTCTGGTGCTCCTGAGTGTTGGCAATCAGTACCAAGAGGTGCATGTTTAATGGGATGGTATACATTGGTTAAATGGGAATTTGGGGTTATTAAATAGTTTGTGCAATTTTACATTGGTGATAAGAAATAACCTTTAATATATTACATTTAAAAAATGCTTAGAATGTTTACTATTATTCCTGAGATTTGTACAGAACCTAACCTCTAAGTGCATTTTTGTATCAGTGCTTTTGAACTTTTATTGTGACATAGTTATACAAGTGACTTTGAATTTAGTAACAAACTTGTGGGCCCAGTTGTTTATGTATTTTGAGATGAAACTCCAGCACTGTGTTTCTCAGAAGGGACAGATTGATCTGGTGGAATTCAGTCCACAGTTAAGTACCTACCACCCACACACTTCTTTGTGTGTGAGAGAGAGAGAGAGAGAGAGAGAGAGAGAGAGAGAGAGAGAGAGACTGGGCTCACGCATATGTGGCATAGGGTTCGTCCTTTCTGCTTGCTCTGCACAGTTTTCCCTCCCTTTTTAAAAAGCGGTGATTAGCGTTATTCCACCCAAGAACTAGTATTATTCCCATGTGAAAGGACATTGTCACAGTGGCCATCTGGTGACCTCCAGCATGACCTCAACAGCCTTTCAGGAGAGCGGCTTGTGGCGGCCGGCCTGTGGCCCAGAGCTGGAGCTTCTCAGTAATGAGGGTGAAAGTCTTTGGCAGCTGAAGGGCTGTGAAATCCTCTTTGGCTGTTCAACTCGCCGGGATCCAATTAATGCCAGACGAGGGTCTCCGCCATGAGGGAAGGAGGAGTTAAACACACAGCTCTGGGTGCGAAGACGCACGCCATGATCAGTATGCTTCATAACGAATCCTGCACCGCTGACATTAAAAAATAATAACTTTATTTTGAATTGCATGCAGCTCCCGGTTTACCCTCTTCATATCTGACATTTTTAGCTCATTTCCTTGCAGACAGAGTAATTAAAGTGAGGATGGAATTGAATAAATATAAAATCTGCCATTCAGCTCCTGATGAGTGTTCATGCCCTTAGCGGCTGGTTGAACCCCAGACTCATTCTCAGCCTAAATCCTATATGTAAACCCAGCTACAGTTTGAGTCACACTCAAAGGCCACTGAAGTTCATTGGCATATTTAACTGATAGTGTGTTTTACACTTGCATTAATTTTAGCTGATGTTCTTCTCCAAATTGTTGTACAGCGTATTACCCATTTATATGGGAGGATAACTTTTACTGCATCAAGGTAAGTTCCTTAATCAAGGGCATTACAGTAGAAGGTGGGATTTGAACCCAGCTCAAGTGCAAGGCAGCAGATCTAACCAGCCTGTCTGCTTCAAAATCGCACACACGCAGCTGCGTAAATATGCTGTGGAATTCCTCTTTTAATTGCCATGTATTTTAATATACCCCCAATAAGCATTTTTAATTTAGCAGTAATTCAGTGGGAACACCAGGGGCTCAGTAAAGTCGGTCAGATATGACTAATATTCCCCTGCTGCGCTCCCCTGAGATGTCTCATAGTGTTTTGAGCTCCTACAAATACTTTGTACGTACACAACTCCCCTGCTCTGCTGCCTCTGTTTTACAGGATTATCATGGTGCAAGAAATGAAATGAAAGTGCAGTGCGTTGATGTGCCGAGTCAGGCTGTCACCAAGCTGGGTTAAAGCATTATTGTCGTTTCTCCTCCAGGGCTGAAATGTGGTTAATGAGGTGGAGGTGGGGCTCTGATCCCTCTATCCAGGTTCTCTTTAATACCTGATGAGCTTCTCTTCCTTGATGTTTCTTGTGTCTCTGCGGTTCAACAGCGTAATTGCTCATCGTGTTCATTAGCGCTACAGTGGAACTTTCGGCTCAAATCGACTTTCCACGTTGCTTCTAATCGCCCTTTAGGATCCATGGTTGAGCGAGTGAGCGGATGGGCACCAGCATCCGCAGCAGAAGCCGTCGGACAAAGTGTGGTCGTCAGAAACCACGCAATTTGAGGAGTGTTCCGTCAGAGTAACGTGTGACTGGACAGCCATTATGGTTCCGACAGATTCTACAAGCAACAAGGTCCTCAGTCACAATTTAATACTGTAGCATACCAGAAAGTGTGTGGCTCAAGGAGTGACCGTGTGGGGTGCAAGAGTTGGAGCAATGGCTGTTTTTAATCCTGTTTCCCATAGCAAAACTGGGGTTTCAACAATAACGTGCACGATCTGAGAATGAAACTAAAGAACACCTGGCATCAGTAAGGAGTTTATCCAAAAACTTCACTTCACTGGCTGGTTGTTCTTGATAAAATAGTTGCACCTGTGGCTCTCGACTCCGTTTAGGTGTGGCTGTCAATCCTACGGTGTGAGCACGGCCAGGCTTCAGCCTGCCATAGACACTATCTGAGCTCTTTGCTCTCATTACACTTAACTTCGTAGAAGGATTACATTTCCACTTTGTTTACCCTGAACATTGGACTTTATGGAGACAAAACCGTTTCTCCCAGTAACACTTTAATGATTATTCTTTCAGACACTAATGAACAAGAGGAGGCTGCTGCATTCATTCATCTGTGCAGTGTAGGAAGTTAATCTCCTATTTCATCAAGCCCTAGGCAATATAAACAATATGTCCTCTAAGCAATAAATATGTAATCTAAATGGGGTTTATTCAAATTATGTTAATTGCAAGTCATTAATGCTAACAAATTAGCATTGATTTTATTCATTACCTACTGCAGAGTCATCTGTTTTCTTGCTCCTTTAAGGGTGTTGTAACAAGATGCTACAAGATGGATCACTCTTATTTGCCTTGTCTTTCAGCCAAGAAAAATAAGGTTTGAGATATTTATTTCTGCGGTCCTGCCTCCCCAATGCTTCTGCAAAATTTTGTAATATCCCAGTTGGTGTTAGTCATCTGTTAATATTTGTCATTTAACATGTCCTCTGAGGTTTTCATGTTAAAAAGAAAATAAAAATAAAATTAGAAACAGAGCTGTTTAATATTTGAGTTGTGTGGTTAGTGTAACCAGATGTTGGAGGGAACATTTGATGAGCTGCAAAGCATTGTGAGATCACAGGGCCTTTTAGCTGTACACACCGCAGCCCTTCTCATGTGGTGAAGTGTCACACAGCATGGTCACCTGATTAATCCATTTATGCAGTTAATTCCCAAAATAATGATTTTTTTCTATTTGTGTATCCATGCTCCAGCTTATGAGGACTTTTTTCCCCACATTAAAGAACAAATTTGGATTTTGTGCAACTCCCAAAAACTGAGTGGCGTTACAATTTGGCTCGTGAAGCTTTCTCCCTCTGTGTGCAAGTTTCACCTGTTAGAATCTCGCTGTCCATGGCCGAAGTTCTGCCACAGTTTGAACTGTCTGTTTTTGATTTCTTGGTCTTGACTTATTTGTATTAAAGGGGGAATTAATACACAAATATTAATACACATTTGTGTGCGGGTATGTATAGACAGTATTAAAAGTAATTAAGGGGGAACTGCCTTGTTACATTGTTAGTGTTAAGAACTAAAGTAACTGTCCATTTTAATCGAATTTGCTTCTATTTTAATGTAAGTAGGTGTCAGTTTTGGGGCTCAAGAATGCATAAGAATTTTCATCATTGAAACTTTTTGGTAGGCCAATTTCTATGTCTAACACTTTACAGTGCTTTTCAGAAACCGGCTACCTTTTAAGCCAATGGCAGGTTGGTTTTGTGTATTAGCTCTGTTAGATGTTTTTCAATTGTGTGTTGGATTGAGGGTCTCATGCTTACAGGTGTGGTTTACTGATGTGAACAGTTTTTGGTAATAAACCCTGTAATTTTAGCGTTGCTCAAATTTAATCAAAGTATCCAGGAAGTACGTAACAATCAGTAATCATATTGCTTACCCTTATTTGGATTAATAAAGGGGGAAAAGCTGCAAAACTTTGAATTGGGACACTATACTTTTGACGCTGGCCTTAATTTTTGGTGAAATTCTGGTTCTTGCAGTGTCTACGATGCATGTTGCTATCCAATTTAGGGTCCATATTGCTTGTCATAAAGCTGTTGGTGAACAGAAGACGACTGTGGAGGAAAGCAATCCTGCTAATCAGTGTCCTTCAGAGGAGCTCTTGATTTTCCAGGAATCCCATCAGGACATGAAAGGGGAGCTGGCCCCATTCCAGGGTTTGCAGCTCCACAGATAATGAGGGAGCGACTCCAAATCGGGCCCGGTCGGCATCTGCGCCGTGCTCAACTGAAGGGTGATTAATTCTACACTTTCGGCTCGAGTAAATATGAGCGTAATCCTTTTCCGATGCCTGCAGCTTTGTGTAACTAAGCTGGGCCTGGAAGAAGCCATCATTAGGTGTTAACGAAGGGATGGACACAGTTATTTTCAGGGGACTTGCAAGGAGAAGAATCTACAACGGCAGCAGGTGGCGCAGTAGATAAAGCTGACACCCTTCAAACTGCCCGAGTTTGAATTGCACCTGTTGCTGTACTGCCGTTGATAATATGCTCACCCTGGTGAAATTTACCCAGCTGGTGGTATTATAAATGAGTAAATCATTCCAAGTAGCTTAACATAAAATTAATAAACAAATGTGTATATATTATTGTAATGGGCCAAATGGAGAGGTATGGATGGATTTTGACCATCAACTAAAGTTCCTTTCAGTAAGTCCTTGTAGTGTCTCAGTTAAAAACATTTCTCAGTGGAGCTTTGCGGAGGGATTTTGCTTGCTTGGGGGGGGTCCTTGACAGGTGTTTTTCTGGGAACCAGTAGGTCAACCTCCCCAGGCCTCCAAGTGTTTTGCTCTATCCTGTGGATGACAGTACCCCTCTGCTTGATTTCTTCAGTGGAGGTTGGGCAATGTCATTTAGGCATAGGGGTGGGGGCATGGGGAAGGGAGATGAAGAAAAACTGGGATAAATATAGCAGCCTGTTCTTACTGCTCCAGGTCTCCTGGGAATGCATGAATGGTGAGACTGGACAGTGTCACAAACGCCCACACACATTCTCTCTCGCTTTCTCACCCATACACACCACACACATGCGCACACAACAAGTGGTGACCCAGCAATCTGTCAGCTTTTTTGCACAATGTTGGTTTCCCAATTCACAGATGTTCCTTCAACAGGAATACATGCAGTTTCCCAATGAGGCCCAAGTTCAAGCCGGAGTGAACACAGCATATTTTACACTTGTGCCAGATGGGTTGTGTGATCTCAGCTCTTTTTATCCATGTCCTCAAAATGTACACTTTCACAGGCCAACGTAGCATCTGAACTGAAGAATCAAACTGGTAACTTGACCACTGGATTCTTTTCCAGAATGGTCAGTAGAGTTTCACTGGTGCCCTCAGCCTTTGTGTTGAGCAGAGGATGTGATTTTAGCCTGGTTCTTACCTCACTGTGGCACAAATTCTACCAATCTGTGGTGTACAGAGATGAGCGGAAATCCAGCCTTGGGTTGCTGCGCACAGCTGCTGAAGAGAAGGTCAAACTTGGGTGTTCAGGAGGAGATTCATTAGCTGTCAGAGCCTTAAACCTCACAAAGACATGAGCTGCTTGTTGAATTTAAATTAGCAGGTAGCGATGGAGAGAATGAAGATGCTCTGCTACCATGCACTGATTTCTTTGGAAATTTAGCATCACCTCAAAGCATCTGGAATCTGATTTCAGTTCAGCTGCTTCACCAATAGTGGTCAGAAGGACTTCTCACAGGGATTTCATTCCATCTGAAGTTGCATTCATATCACATTCTGCCTTAAGTAGATCTGTCCTCTCAGTTTTCCTGCTGACAGTGTGATGAAGCCCAGTCAGACCTATACAGAAAAGTTCCTTGTTTCTTTGGCACTGACACGTCAAGTCAGAAGTGGACTCTGAGAACTCCTGTGGTTCGTTGTTTGTGTAGTTCTGAGACCTACAGCTGTTTTTGGCAGTGAGCTGGGGGGGGGGGGGGTGTCCTGTCCCATGAAAAGTGTTCCCAGAAGGAAGAGTTTAAAAAAAAAAAAAATGAAATAGTNTTTTTGGGGGGGGGGGGGGGGGGGGGGGGTGTCCTGTCCCATGAAAAGTGTTCCCAGAAGGAAGAGTTTAAAAAAAAAAAAAATGAAATAGTGAAAGGTACTTCTGTTTACCTTTATTCTTCACTACTAACTTTTATCAAATGCTTTTCTTCAAAGAGGCATACAAGTTGGGGTAATCAAAAGTGCAGCAACAGATGAAGAGCTTTAGACACTCACAGGATAATGAGAACACAGCTTGTGTCCGATGACACCATGTTGCTGGTTCACATCCCTCGAGTAGCTGCCCACAGAAGTGACTAACTATGCATTTGCCGTTTTAATCATAACAGATGATGTTGGACTCATTTATATAGCGATTAGGAGAGAAATTGTGACAAAGATAGGTTTGGGCAAGAATTCAGCAACTCTGAGGGATAGAGGGTGCTTCTTCATTGGGACCAAAACTAAGAAATAAGACTTCCAATTGTAGACCCATTGTCAGTAAAACTGCCAAGTGTTCAGAGAGTAACACAATGCTTTTCCTGGCATGTACAGTGTTCAGGTCCAGCAGGTATCAGGGTCCTTGCTTCCCTCCCACAAACATGTGGTTGAGTGAAGGTACTTTCCTTCAGTTTTGCCAGTGGGGGAGGCACGCACTACTCAGCCATTGGTTTTGATGTGCTCCTCATTGATATTCTAGCTTTGTCAGTTCAAGTATGAATAAAGGATGAGCAATGCTGCACTGACAACTCTGCCGAAAAGAAAATGGGAGGAGCTGTAGAAGAGCAGGCTGTGAGGAGGAATCATGGGGTTGGGGGTGCTGGTGGTGGAGCAGGCAGGTTGGTAGGAGATGTAGATTCCCACTCGCACTGCTGATTTGCTTCCCTAGCACGTTGTAGCCACTTGGAGTGATCAGGACCCCATCTGACATGCTACATAATGTTGAGGGTTTCACTTGGATGCGATCGGAATTCATTGCCAGAGCTCGTACTCTGCTTGCAGAGCACTCTGTCTGCTGCAGACTGCCCTGACAACATGAGGTTCTGAAAAGACTCTAATGAGCTGTTCAATAAAACATTCATCTGCTTCTGGTTTGGAATAACCAGTGCCGTTTGTTAGGATGGTGTTGCCGACCACAGAAAGACGAGGGGTTCCATGTGTCAATGTGGGGCAAATGTCAGGAGAGAGAATGATCAACGCAACCCTTGTACTTAAATTCAAAGGGTATCTTCAATAAGGCAATAGTTTTTTAGTCAAAATTGTGATTGTTGGTTTTAAAATACAGTTGCTGATCCATTTCTTGGATCTCATGGATTTTGGTTGTGTTCAGGTCATGCTTGGGATTGAACCTCCTCTTTAATGTCATCTGGGGGCAACTGTGGGGAAATTGCTGTGACTCTCTACCACAGTGGATCTTCTTCCTGTGTTCACATGGTTTTCCTCCTAAAGTCCAAAGATGTTTCAGCAGCACTGGTGACTAAATTATGAAGTCATATAGCTTTTTAAGCCTCCCCAGGTCTGCAAAGTGTTACTGGGGGGGGGAAAAGAGGGGGTCCAGTAGAATTAGTCAATCAGTAGTCATGAATCTGGGAGTTCATGTTCTTTTGTTACAGCAGCTGAAGCAGAGATGGAGCACCTCCTTGCAACCGGATGCTGTGTCCTCTACGTCCTCTAGAGGACATATGTCCCTTACTGATATGTATTCCTTCACACATTTTTTCTTCACATTTTTAAGTCCTCCTGTTGACCCGTGTGATAAGAGCTGGCCTCTTAATGTACCTTCCATGCAGAGTGAGAGATGCCCAGTTTCTTATATCCTGGTTCTCATAATGATATTTTTTGGGATTACATTGCCTCAGTTGAAATGGTCACAGATTCTTCCCCCAGCAGGATCAGGGATGATAGTATTTGACAAAAAAGCATTCAGATGGGGCAATAACCCTGTGATTTAGGGCCTTTGAGCTTCTCATTCCCAGCTATAACCTTCAACAGTCTGTCTTGAGGGATACTTTGATCACCTCTGCTCAGATGTGCCTTTGTACATGTCTGGAACCCATCAGTGGAGTTACAGGGCTACAAGTCTCTTGTTGGGAGATGAGGACTGCCTAGTGCAGAGGTGTGCATGGGGCAACCTGAGAGTGTGACTGGTTGAAAGGAATCCGTGGAGTTATGTAAAAGTTACTGATCCTCCTGGGACTTCAGTTCAAATGGGTCTCCTCTGTGAAGTCAACATGTGGTCAAGCTACTCTGCAGGGTCAGACCTGCAGATCTTTATGACTCATGTCCCTTAATCCCTGTTGCCCTACTTAATAAAAACATTTATGTGTCAGTTTCACGTGAAAAATGGTTTTTTGGGTTTTTGACCTGAGAACTTGGTTGCAGGTCAAGTTGAGTCTCTTCAGTTGGGATGAAGGATTATGAACTACTTTTGTTTTTGAATTTAGGGTTAACATTGGGTTTCTGCTTTCTTCTTTTTTTCCACCGCTGTCATTTATTTTCCTCCTGTCATTCACCATCAGCTTTTTGGGTAGAAAAGTTGGTTCTCTGTTCCCATCATTATTTTGAAGAGCCAAGCTCTTCCACTGAAGGTTGTTTGAGGTCAGTGGTCTTCTGCTTATGCTCAGATGTGCCATTAAGTTGCTAATTTTCTGTTGGTAATTCTGCGTCTTTTATAAGAGGAAGGAGTTTTTCCATTTGACTTTATTCTTTATCTAAGCTCATTAGACAGGAACTCGCTTAAAAAATAATTCCTTAAGGAAATTAATCACGTTCTTGTGGTCTTTGTATGGAGACTTTTTATATCTGTGGAGATGTGTGTAGGGAATGTGGACTTGGACTTAAGTCAGCTTCTGAGTGGACGATAATGTGAATAGTCACTTCCCACTGTAATGACCCAAACCCCATTAGGATCTCTAGGGTATAATCTTGGATGGTCTTCCCATGTCCTCTGAGCCAGGTATTTATGTTAACCAGGTGTTCGACCTACATATAAGTCTTAATATTCCTATCACAAGTGCAATTGTCTTTGCAAGGTCTTCATTCTCCTGTATTTGTCATTTAATGTTTTAATTAATTTTATTCATTTGATTCCTTTGTACACGGTGCTTTACCGTGTTACATAATTAACTTTACAATGACTTACTCATTTGTACAATTGGACAATTTTTACTTTTAATCCAATTCAGGGTAAACACCTTGATCAAGGATACTACAGAAGCAGGTTGGATCCACATATGCACCCTTTGATCGAAAGGCAATGACTCTTATCAGTACAACACCTGTTGCCCTTGTTTGAGCCCCCCCCCCCCCCCCCCCC